>QLSS01000283.1:91421-114830 GCA_024372645.1 Trichomalopsis sarcophagae
TATATATGTGTGTGTGTGTGTGCCTTATCAACACCAAAATATTAATAGAGATGCCTTTTTTTAGTGGAAAGGTACCTGTGAAGTTTCAGATTTGGGAAGACCTTAAAAATCTGAAAAAAATTCAGGTGCATTGGAAACACTTTTTAGAACATATTTACCGCGGGTTGCAGAAGAAAAAAAATTTTAACAGTCGATCTCAGAGAACTACCCTTATATATATTTTTTTGTGCGCGTTCCGAGAAGATTCGCCAAAGGCTAGAAAGTCGAGGGGAGAGGTTCTCGGAAGAAACAGAGAGTGCGCGCCAGCGTGTCGCGGCGCGCCGTGGCGTGTTTTTCGAGTATGCAGGCGCGCCGAGTTCGGTTAACGGGCACGAAAAGGTCATGTATCGTCTCCTTGTGACACGCGAAATGCGTGCACTTAAGTTCGAGGTAAGAAAACCAGCCGTTGCGGAGCTCGTAGCCGAGTTAAAAGACCGACGTTGCAGCACGGCTGGGAGCATAGAGGTATTGAGAGATTATTTGTTGCGCTTGCTTATGCGGGAACGCGATCCAGCGAACCCAGAAATTCTGTGGTATTAATGGGACGTAGCTGCGATAAATCCGAGCCCTAGAATAAACGAAGAGGAGGATTTAGATCGCATTAGCGTGTTGCGATCGAGTCGGAAAACGAGCGCGTATCTAATACCGAACAAATCAAAAGGAATTCTATTCGTCGTCGGCCCTTTGTCGAGCGCTTCGGCATCAGTTCATGCAGGATTACGATCGCGAGGAGTTAATGGAAGACTTGTACAAGTGGACACAGGGCGAGGGCGGAAAGATCGCAAACTATATAGCTAGCTTTCGCTACATAGTTTCCCGCTTTAAACAACCGCCTTCTCATTGGGAGCAAGTAGAAATCGCGCATCGTAATCGTAAAATGTCATAGAGAATATTGAAGATATCGTGAGGTACGGTCGATTATATGAGCGCAAGAAGAAAATGGATTTGCGCTACGTACCGCCGCCACATGCGGATAAGATACATGTGCCGGGGGCAGCTTATACGGGATCGACGCGTAATCAGAAGGTAGCTGCGACGAAGGACGAGGAAGCCGCGGCCGTAGACGGTAATCCACCGAAAAATAACGCAGGAGGTAAGAAAGGTAAGGGGCAGCAGAAGAAGAATAACGAGTCGTGAAGTAAAGCAGAGTCTAAAGGCGAGACAGGGCAGTCGAAGGCACCGGCCGGAGAAACGTATGCTGCCTAATCGCGGAGATGCGCAGAGGCAAGGATTGTCGGCATGGCGTACGAATAATCAGACACATGGTAATAGCGAGGGTAATGAGCGGAAGCATCAGCAGGTGATAAATTGCTCGAATTCGTAGGCACGTGCTATACGTGTTAAGGCTAGGGACATCGTGCATCAGTTCCCCAAGGTCAGGTGCTTTGTATGTAATCAGAAAGGACACGTGAGCCGCAGCTGTCCTAATCGAGCGCCGGGCAAGGTGGACACGGAGTTCGTAGGTTTTTTCGTTCGTAGGCAGGTGTACTGCCAAAACTGCGGCAAGCAGGATGTTACGTTTTAGACCTTCCCAACGTGTTCAGAATTACGTGCGCGGTTGGAAAACGGGCAGACCGGGGGATTGAAGAAGTAACTTTGATCCCCCGGAGAAATTCTAATTCCAGTAGTGATGACGAGATGTTCGTTTTTACGAAACCGTAGATTCGCGCCGAGAAAGTACCGTTGAAAGAGTTAGGATCGAAGGTGAGAGTAGAAACCGGGAACGAGAAGTTGAGAGAAAGGGTTGAGTCATGTGAGCAAGTAGCTTCTCCGGAGAACGGGTCGGCGGCAGTGACAGAAACCGTCGTTACGTTAAAGGAAGCTGAGGAAAGAGCAGTCGCGGAAAATAAATTAAAATCGCGAGGGTTCGGTCAGCTGTATAACCCGAGCGAGTCTGGAAACGTAGCCTTACGGTTAAGAAGTGAGTCGCATAAATCAGAAGCGCAGGGAGTATATTCGAGTGACGAGGAAGAGTTAGCGCACAGAAATTCAGGCAAAATAGCGAAGGCAATAGAAACGCTTACCGCTGAGCCGGAGTTGAGAGAGAATCGAGTAGAGAAACAGCCTGTCGATGCCGAAAGTAGTAGAATCACAAGCAGAAAAGACGTGTCAGATAAGAGTAATATCTCGAACACGGGCTTGGATCTGAGGCAGAGTGAAGGAGACGAATGCAAAGAAGTAGTTGAAAGCGTGAGCGCGGATAATGGAAACTTCATATTCATGAGTATTGGCGGTAAAAATTATAAGGCACTAATGGACCCGGGCGCGACGCTTTCGATGGTAGGAGCGCATGTGGCAGAGAGGTTTAAGTCAAGGCTGCGGCCAACGAATATGCGCGTTAGAACGGCAACCGGGAAAGTTAGCCAAGTGCGAGGTATCATGCGAACGATGCTCGACATCGACAGTCACGCACATCTGATTGATTTTAAGGTGGTGACGTTATATTAAGTATTTGCGTAACAAGAACCCAAAGAAAGGGAAGGCAGTGATTTTTGCAGAGTGTGCAGGAATTCGAGAGTTAGAGCAGAGTGAGCGTGAAAAATTCGAAGAACTTGTAGATCGACTGTTAGTCGACCAACCGAGTGGCATCGGTCTAACACATTTAGCAGAACATCACATCGTCGTGACGGATTTTCGATAGAGACAACTCGCCGAGATCTGCCAAAACTAACAGTGGACACTCGCTATTTTTACTGAAAAGTCGCTACTGTGGTGCACTTGCTAAAACTACCGTGTTCTACAGCAGAAACGACTGTGTTTTTTTTTTCAGTGTAGCTACGAAGGGAGTAAAGAGGATGCTTAATGAGGGGATTATCGAGCGTTGTGCGAGTGATTACACGAGTGCGCCGGTTATGATAGCCAAAGGGGATTTAACGTATAGGTTCTGCGTGGATTATCGCGATCTTAATAAGGTAATGAGAAAAGATGCGTATTTCATGAAAAATATGGATTCAATCTTAGATCGTCTACGTAACGCACATTATCTGTCCAAAATCGATTTGAAACAGGCGTATTTTCAGATTCCGCTTGCGAAAGAAAGTTGAAAATATACGGCGTTCGCTGTACCGGGCTCGGGCTTTTGGCAGTTTAAACGCATGCCATTTGGCCTGTGTAACGCGCCGATGACACTGTAACGTTTGCTGGACGTGTTATTCGGAAGAGCACTTATATTAGACCGAGAAGGTGTTGCGGAAGTTGAATAGCGCGGGGTTAGTAGTGAAAGTATGATTTTTGTTGTCCGAGCGTGCGTTACTTGAGGTTTCTTTTGGATCGAGAGGATGAAGAGGTTAGATGCGCTGCGAGATTTAGTTGCGAAATTTATAGATCAGGCGCGTGATAAGCAGGAGAAGCAGTATAATAAAGGGGGGCGAGATGTTAGGTTTAATTACATAAGACACACACAAAGATAATTGTGCAGATAATCTTTTTGCAGAGTTTCTCGCTTCTGTGTTATCAAGAACTCCACTTTTCATAGCCGCCGCGACAGCACATCGTTATTCATCGGGATTTTACGAGATATAATCCGTTTTTTCGTCTGAATAGCCGTAAGATGCTGATTACTATCAGGCGGCCACCACAGAATGCAGATGTCGTAGAATAATTAGGGTTCGCTATGCATGATCTTCATAGGTATGTGTGCGAGACCACAACACATGGCGACGAACAGTTTAGACAGGGTGTAGTGTGGATTTCGTATAGATTAGTTCCAGAACTGAGCGTAGTTAAAATGACAGAGATAATGCAGAGTGTAACACAGAGTAACACGGACTTTGAGATTGATAATATACTGTTAGTTAATGTTAATAGTGTGTCCGTGCTTCGAGGGGCTGGTCGGGTCTCGCTCATTTCTGGGATCACTTTCAAACGATATATTTTATCTATTCCAAATACGGATAATGTCGGTCTGCACTCATCGCTTGCTTGCGCACATATGCATGCTATCCGCGGGAACGTTTGCACGGGGTATCTGCAGAACATGTGGGACAGAATCAGACAATTTAATGGCGAATGGCAAAAAGAGAATGCTATAAAACTCGTTAACAGTGCTAGAGTTGTTATACCCGAGACCGGCTGTGGGATACCCGAGATAAAACTCTTTCAAGAATACTGCGCGTGTTTAGACGTTGCAATAGTAGTCTATTCATTCCAGGGTTTTGTTCGAGGTGAAAAGCCTATACACGATGGATCGGAATATAATCATAATGTCGGTAATACTGTTAGGTATACTCTTCGTATTATGTACTACGAGAGTAACCGACATTATTAGCCTATTTTAAACTTGGTATCTGTGGCTGACAGTAGGAGATATTGCATACCTTGCAACAAAAAAGTAACAAATGAAAAGAATCATAGGTGTCCAAACAAGTGTCGTAGTTTTCAGCAGAAACCGCATTGTTAACGTGACCAAACCGATAGGCATGTGGTGTACTCGCACTGTAATAAAATCTTTTTCAATCAAAATGTGTCTTTCGAATCATCTGAAACCAGGGTTATTCGATAAGAATCATACAGTATGTACGAGTTTAAAAATGTGTACAAGGTGTTGTAGAACGATTAGAGCTGCCTGCAGTAATGATACTACCTCTTATATTTGCTATACAGTCTTTTGTAAAGTTTGTAAACTGATGCAGCCAACCGGTCATCTTTGTTTTATGAGGCCCATAGCTGAAACGCGTCAGCAAGCGGCTAGTAGACGCACGATGAAACAGACTTTGTGACAATAATACACATAAACACGTTGTCAATCTGTATGTGCGAGAGCATGTGTTCAAGGAGTATCCAGTGAAACAGTTAGTAGACTTAGTCTTGAATCGTAGAAAAAATTAGTTTAAATTATTCGCATATGGCTTTGAGTGCTTTACCTAAAGCTTACGGACTTGGCGAATGCGGCTCGTCAGATCCGTTCCTAGAATGCGCAACTATCGGGTTGTCGTTATGCGCGTGTACCGTAAACAATTTTTGAAAAGAAATACAATTGGGATTATACCGTCGGGTGGCTATCGTCGAGCCAATAAACAATCGCTTAAAGCAGCACAATGGCTTATGTGGATGAAGCATAAAACAGGCTGGCCGATACAGCATTCTGTTAATTCGCGTGAAAAGAGACTGCCCGAAGGTCCTCTGGTGGATGGATTTTGCGTGTCAGAAAACAATGAGAAAGTCGTACTGCAGTTCCACGGATGTTATTGGCATGATTGTGTTCGCTGCTACACTGATGGTCGTGATTTGTCAATCGTTAATAGCGAGAGTATGGACTAGCAGTACGAGAGAACACTTAGGGTGTTGGAAAAAATTAGGAGACACGGGTATCGTCTCATTGAGAAGTGAACGTGTGATTTTAATTGCAAGTACAGCAAGAACGAGCAGATAAAGACCTATATAAAAGAGGTCACAAAAGACTGTCATACACCACTTAATCAGCGAGATGCATTTTTCGATGGTCGCACGGGTAAACACGATAAAATTATACGATATTTGCGGGAATGAAAAAATTAAATATGTCGATGTAGGCTCATTATACCCGTTCATTCGCAAATATGGCCGCTATCCCGCCGGCCATTCAAAACTTTATGTGTGTGAGGTTGAATGTACGCGTGTAGTTGGCCCCGACAACATCAGCCAGATTGACTTACATTGCAGATGCTAGGAGTGTTATAAATCTCACGTGTCGCACTGTCTGACGAGCATTTCGTGTGCATCACGAACCACCGACGCCAGACTCAAGGAGCGACAAGGACCCACAGCTGCAACCTCTTGCCGCTCGCATCCCTACACACATACACACACACACTCACACATATATACACTGCAAGGTACTTTTATCTTTTCTTTAATACGAGTAAAATACATTATAGTAGTTGCTTTAAAACTTAAATCCGTCTAAGTGATTTCGTTATCCGGCTCACTTTCCCAGAAGGCAGTGACCGCATCTGCGGTAGCCAAAAGAGATTTCCTTGTAAATCTAAATAAATAATAAATAACAGAAGATAGGGACTCGAATAAAAGTAAGTATATTGGTGATTTGCGTTCATTCCAAAGTAACAAGACAAACTTATCTGGATATATTAAAAGTGCTGTGCTGTCATCTTGACACGACGCAACGCACAGCTCTGCTGCGTCAAACTTGCCCAAACTTGTGATAAGTCTGGTCATGTATGTACTGAATATTCTGCGTGGAAACGTACTACTAAGCAGACGTTATAAGAGCGAGTTACGTCAACATGTACCATTAATGCGCAAAATCATATCTCACACATAGAACAGACAAAATCATAGAACAGACGATAGAGACTCGCAAGAGACTTTTAATTAAAGCTCAAAACTTTGTGCCGGTAATAGAGAAACCTGTTTTATCAGCATAGAGCGTGCTAAGAAAATGATTTTAGTGCCTCAAGAGTGTATCGAGAGTGTGAGACAGCAGCAGCAACCATCACCGTCAAAAACGACGATCATGGATGAGTGTAGGACTGGCAGTAGTAATGACAACTACCTCAACACAGTTCAGACACCGGGCTCCAAGGTATTATGACTAAACGACGAGATGAACAAGATTTTGAACTCGAGTGAATTAGATGATCGGTGAAAGTACTTCAAGTACCAGCAGGTATTGCAACGGTTCCTACACTACAAAAAACAAAATAGCGAGGACGATGAAGCCGGTAACGAGTTGTTGTCGGAGTATTTTGTGAGTTTGAAGGGGTACCCTCAAAAATTTAATTCTTGGGTGTCGGCTAAAGATCTCGTAAATTTTCAAAACAATACGATAATGATGATGGATGAATTCTATATGATTTCGTCCAGTAGTAGCAGTAAATATGTTTACCCCGAGAACACTGCCAATCACTTTACCACACAACTCCCCAAAAATTTCTGTCTGCACAGCAATTGGTGCGTCGGTCTCCCTGAAATTCAAATACCTCTTACCGTTCAACACATATCAACGAAGGAGAGAAGAGAAGGGGTCGTCTGTGTAACGAGAGAAAAAGCCACACGTGCTACTTACACTAACAATAAGTTACGCAATAATGATGATGATGATGGCGATGATTACCGAGAGACTTTTAGTCAAATAAAATGCGGCGTTTATGACAGCCTGCATACTCTTTTGAGCGAAATAAATAACCTTGACAATGTGAAAGATCATCTCATATTTGAGATTCAGTGTGGTGGTTATATTCAAGTCAAATGCATCTGCACTGATGATAAGTGCGTTGGCTGTACTCACTCATTCGCTCTATCTGAAAAGTTGTGTGGAATATTAGGCTTTGAAAGTGGTGAATTATTAACTTGTGATGGTAAAAAAGACAGCTAAGCCAAATGACGAGTGCGCATCGCCGACGCGCATCGTGGTACGTTCCGCTATAGTGCGGCGGGCCGCGGGAGAGGGAACCGCGAAGATACGAGAGGGAGAGAGAGAGGAATAACGCGCCCCGGTATAGCGCGCGCGGAGAGTGGGAATCGCGCGCGAATATACATTCCGCCGCGAGACGATGCTGGTAGTGGGAGAGCGCTTGTACACCACTAGCGTGCACCACTGCCAGAGCCATGTCGCCGCACTGTGACGCCCCAATGAACACGGGAGAGTCCAGTGCACCGCGTCTGCGGATTGCCTGAATCATGACAAAAGGATATGACGACTTCGCGGTATAACATATGCTATCTCTTTCTCTCTCGCTCGTTAGACGCGTAAGCGATAGCGCCCGCGTACATGACACCGATGATTTCGCGCCAATACAAACTATTATAGAATGCGCGAATTAGGATTTTCCGGAGACGCGCAGGATAGAGGGAAGGAGGAGACTTCCTTCCAGATCAGAATTCTCTCAACCTTGAAGCGAGCAGGACGCATCCCGAGGTTTATTTCCAGCCCGAATTAATAATAATAGAAGTGAACAGTACACAAAGTTGTTGTAGCGGAGAAGGCGAAGTAGTAGATCGGAGAAAGAGTAAGTGGTTCTTGATCTGATATTGGATTATTTAAATGTCTGGTGAGTGGTGAATTAATATTGTACATCGGAATTATCCCCACGTAACGTGCGTCCGTAATCACTTCGTTCGAATAGGTTGAGACGCGATCGATCTAACTGATCCCGCCATATTTAATAATCACGGATATTGTGTTGATTGCTGTACAATTCAGTTAAAAGATCGTTAATCATTCTTGTCGTCTGTGATCGAAAATCGATCCAGATACCGCGCAACAATAATAAATAGCGACGCTGTCGATCGACAAGAGATCCAGCATTAATACAGTGAAATTAAAAGACGCTGAGGATCTAACGATTCAGCAACGGTTGGGAATAATACGTAGCGACGCTGTTGATCGCTAAGCGATCCAGCAAAAATAACGGTAACGCCTCTAGCCACTATAAGCCTGAAGATCCATCCGTTGTAACGACAAACAATCCCGTAAACAAATTGATAGCGATCTCGGCGCCGAACCGGCGGTTAAATAGGTTGATTCGCGTCAATCCAGAAAGAGCGAATTCATAAATTGGTAGCAGGAGTCGACGTAACGCGTCGTTATTATTTTCCGCGCTTTTCAGCAACCGGCGATTTCAGCCACGAAGATTCTCCATCATAGTCAAGGACCGGAACAATCCTTTATCAGAGGTTTACACGGGAACGCCATCTTGATAGACGCCGCATCTGTTGGTCGCGACGCCGCCGCCAATTTGGGCGTCGAAACAACGGTTTCCCTAAGCTCCAAGAGAGTGGTTCTCGCCGCGTTGTTATTTACCAATTTATTTCGTTCGTGATTTTCGCGCCAGAAATCGGTTATTTCCGGATCGTTTCAACTATAGTCGTTCAATTACGGGTTTCGAAGTTAACGTTGTATTGTTTGATTCGGTTGTCATTAAACTTCGCGTTTAGAATTAGTGTGAAATTATTACGGGGAACTCTGGACTCAGATTTGTCTGAGAAACAAAACGGGGGTTGAAGAATATATTACTATATTTTTATACAGCATAAATAATACTGAGTAACAATTATTACAACCCTTAGCCACGCCAGGCACACCTGTCCCTAGACCTATACGTTGTCCCCTTCTGAAGATATAAGAGTCCACGGTACGGAGATTGAGTCGAGAACAAGTGTAAATGATTGTTAGCGTCACCAAATTCCGGTTATAAAAGCGCAACATCACAGGAGTTAACCTTAAATTCAGCAGGACGTGAGCGCACGACCTGGGGAATCATCGGCGGGATTATTGTTGCTTTCTCAACCCTGTGTGCTCACAGTGGCTGATGATAATATTATATATATATAATAATTATTTTGGCTACTCTCCCCCCACACACCCCACAGCCCCCCACTAAATAACGTAATAATCGTTTATTTTTATGTTATTTTTAAAAATGTGTATGGAACAATAAATTTCGTTGGAGGAAGCTACGTGCCAATGAATTATCAACCTAACTTTTTATGACTAAAAAATCAATTTTCAATCAAACAGTCAATTTTTTAAATTATATTAATGATATTATAAATTAATAATTTTGGGTAACATTGAATATTAATATTTGTACATACAAAATACAATATTATTTAAAAAAATTGTATTTATTTTTTAATGTAAAATTACATATGTATTTTGATGTGTCGATTATAATTGCTTTTATTGGTAAATCCTTTAAGACAAATTGAATATTTGTATTTTTTATCGTTACTATGCACTCGCATGTAAGTCATTAAGTATTGTCTATACTTATACTCTTTTGAGCAGATTTCACATGTATATAATAGATTGTTCATGTGTTGTACATTGATGTGATCAGCTAATACACTTTTTCGACCAAACATTTTGTCACAAAAATCACAAATAAATTTCTTGTATCCAGTATGTGTGTTTATATGATTCTTTAATTGAGATTTCGTGATAAATTTTGATTCACGAAGTTCACACTCGTACTTTTTTTCCTCAAGGTTTGATTTATTGTGAACGTTTAATTTTCCTCTTTGCGTACATTTTTTATCGCAAAGATCACATACAATTTTTTTTTGCTTGTGTGAATTTGTGAGTGCATTGTTAAAGAACTTTTATTCTTAAATATTCTGTCGCAAGACACACATTCATACTCCATTTTCTGTAAAAAAAAGATAATTATATAAATATCTTCTTATATTATATGATCTTTTTGGTGAAACTCCCCCATAAAAGTGCTAATTCTGAAGCTCATGTATACTACATACCAATAATCTATTATATATTGATTGCATTTTTATTAGCTTTTGAATTGTTACACTATGAATACATACATAAAATAATATTATAAGTAAAACTTACTCACTGAAGTAGCAAAAGAATATAAATATATTGGTGTTTCTTGTTGTTCTAAATAGCATGAATGATTGAAATTATTAATTAAAATAATAAAAATATAATTTTGTAAAGGTGTAACGCCCCGTACAAGCTCTGTTTAAAAAATTATACAGGATAAAAAACTAAGATTTTTTTTTTTAAAAATTAGACCCGCGCTACAGCTGACAGCGCAACTATAGCAGCGCCACGAGTCAGCAATCGACGCAAGGAAGGAGTATTAGCGCAAGAGTAGGAGAAGCGGCGCAAGATACGTGTATATATGTATATAGCGAGCGGCGAGCGCAGCGGCGCAAGGAAGGAGAAGCGGCGTAGCGTGCGCACATTATATACACATATATTATAATTGTATGAATCGATTTTGTATATAGGTGTGAATGTAAGTGTGAATGTATGAATGTGAGAGTATTTAGGCGGCGTGATCCCCGCTCTCTCCCAGGCCTATATAAGGACCTGCACGGCCAGTCTGAGGGCACTAGCTCCAGCGCAATTTAGGCGCCTAGTCGAAACTCCCGAGCAACTTATGCCTGGAGTACAAAAACTTAGAATATTTTCAAATATTTCTATACTTATAAAATTGCAAGATAGGCAACGATATCGCATAATAACGCGTATCCGTCCTATACTTACAAAATTTTCGATTCCTGTCACAACTAACTGAGAACAATATACTTATAAAATTTTCAAATACGACTCAATCAGATAACGCAACTTAAACGCATATCTGTATAGCTATCTATTTTTGTCAGAATCAAAACGGATTTCCTTATTTGATTAATGTGATATTATAGAATATATGCAATATTTATGCAATATTCTAAAACATATTTATTTGAATATATTTACTTTTGGTTATAAAACACAAAAATCTTTTTATTTGCAAATGAATCTTCACTACCTGGTATCCCGGACCTGAACTACTATAATTAAAAATCATTATAAAAAAATAATAAATTAATGTTGAGCTTAGACTAGACCTTGCGTGACTTTGGAAAATAAACTACACTTTAATTTCCTATAAACACTTTCTTTATTCAATCTTACCTCGAACTTACTTAACAAATATTAATTACAAAAAGAATCAAGCTGACGAAACAATAGAATTACTGACGCACAAAGACTCGCGAACGCGTCTGTCTCGTATGGGAGCATACAGAGAAGAGAGCGTCGCCGCCGCAGCCGCGACGTCAATGCTGGCCGCAGTTGAACGGGAAGAGGGGAAAGCATAGTCCCATCGTGTTCTCGGAATTCTTCTCGCTTATCCTCAACACTCCCTCCCGAGCAGATTTCAATGACGTTGTCCAGCTTTACGGTTTAGCGTCTGAAAGAAGCAAACAAATGTTAATATTTTAAATAATAGTTTAAAAGCAATTTAGTTAGTTTAGCGTGTAATTCAAAAGGCAACGCCTTTGTGAATATATCTGCTATTTGATCTTTTGATGCAATCCAACTGACTTTGATTAGATTTCTGGCTACGCACTCTCGAACAAAGTGTTCTCTAACTACAGTCATATGTCTGAGTTTATTTGTTCTGCTTACTTGAGTACTAGCCTCAGCAGCTTTTTTATCGCACCAAAGAGTCATTGGCAAAAAGAAGTTTTTCAGAATCAAGCTTAACGAGTTTTGTAGAGATACCATCTCCTGACTAGCCTCGCTCACAGCTACATATTTAGCTTGACAGGTCGATAAGGCTACGAATTTCTATCTATGGGTTTTCCACGATACTGTGTCACCATAGAGTTTGATTACAAAACCGCTTGTTGTAATCGAGCCTTTACAGTCAGCAAAACTGGCATCTGAAAAACCTTGTAAATTATCAAGCTTTCCTTCAAACTTAAGACCCAGACTTCTGGTGTATTTCAAGTATCTGCAAACTCGTTTCACCATTTTCCACTCCTTATCAGTGGAATTGATTTGGTGTCTGCTTAACACATACACCGCATATGCTATGTCGGGACGTACAGTGTTAGCAAGATACAAGAGAGAACCTACTATCTCTCTATAAGGACCATTTGTTTTGTTCAGAGTATTTTCGAGCTGATCTTCGCTTTCCTCTCTTTCTCGCCTTTCTCGGACACTTGATTTGTCACCATTGGCGTTCTCTGAGGATGCATTTCACTATATCCAAAACGTTTCAGCATTTTGTCAATGTAATTTTCTAGAGTCAGAATCATCGTTTGATTTCGCCAGTCTCGATTTATTTCGATGCCAAGGAAACTCTTGGGCTCTCCCATATCGGACATTTCGAATTCCAACTCAAGTTTTGACGTGATTTCATCAAGCTTTTGTGTGTCATTATACTGGCTATCAGTATGTCATCAACATACAGCGACATTATCAGATATTTTTCATTGTTGCGCTAAGTAAAGAGACAGGGCTCTGAATCATGAGACTCTAGACCTAGTTTTATGACAACTTCTGTAAATTTTTCATACCATCTTTTCGGACTTATTTTCAAACCGTACAAAGCACGATAAATTTTACAGACTTTATTTCGTCTGATTTCAGGAGAAACATCAATACCCTCAGGTATTTCCATGTATATTTCACTGTTGATTGTTCCATTCAGAAAAGCTTTGATATAAGCTATACAACCAAAACGCTTTAGTTGTTCCAGGTTAAGTTTAAATTCTGGTTTGAACTTTTGTAAGGGCGGTATCATTTCATTCGAGCTATGAGGCGTCTTGTTATAGAAATAAACGGCTGCATTCAGGGCAAGATCCCACATATTCTCAGGTAGGCGTGTATCATACATTAAAGCTCTCGTGAGTTTCTGGATGGTCTGATTGAAACGTTCAGCCACTCCATTATGCTCAGGTGAATCTGGTCTAGCTAACTGTAGCTCTGCTTCGAACTTATCTAGAACTTCTTGTGTATACCCTCCTGTAAATTCTGTACCCTGATCACATCTAAGGTAACAGAACTTAGCATTGGATCCTAGTAAATTTCTCGAGCTTTTAATGAAGGATTCAAGACAATAACCCGTTTCGCTTTTCTGTTTCATAGGATACGCCATCGCAAGTCGTGAATAATCATCGATAAATATAGATATAAATCTGTATTTCTTGGGATCTGTAGCTGGACTAATCGGTCCCATTATATCTGCGTGAACAATTTGCAGAGGTTCACTCGCTCTGTCTAGTCGAACTGAAAGGTAGCTTGTTGAATTTTGACACAATACAAACTTTGCAATCAAGTACAGAATCATCGAACTTAATTTCCTTCAAGTTTTTCAAATTTGGGAACTTTCTTTGGAATTCTTTCAACTTTTTCAACGAAGTGTGTCCCAATCTGACATGCCATAGCGTAGCTTTATTAGTGTAAAACAAGTTATTGATTTTACTGATGTTAGATTCACAATCTATTTTCTCTAAATCAATTGATTCAGTTAAATTATTAATTTTTCTATCTTTTCGCGTATTTTCAAAATTTGAATAGCCAGAGCATAGCTCGTTGATATCTTTGTTTATTTCTATGTCTAATTCAGTGTCAATTTGCATCGGTTCATCAAGCTTATTATTTTCATCAATCTCTGTACTTTTGAGCTTGTCTTGTTCACGAGTTATCTTTTTGGTTGCGGACTCAATCTCCTTATTGGGCGCAACACTTACAGTTGGATATTCAAGACGCCTTGTGGTTATATATGCAACAACCTTATTTACTTTATTTTCATTTTTCTCCGAGTTATTTGTTTCTAACTCAATTACCCAATAAGGTTGCTCATATATCCTAGAGACAAAGATCGTTTTTGATATCGGATGAAATATATCTATTTTCTTGTTATCCAAATATATACCTAAGCCCTTTATTAACAAATTTCCTCAGTGATAGCAAATTTTCCGACAATGACTTAGCATAAATTACATTTTTCAAGCTTAGTAAGCCATCATTTTTGTGTAACCAGATATGTTACCTACCCCCTCTGATTTTAAAATCGCTGAATCATTGTCATTTGTAGATTTAATATCAATCTTTTTAGTATTATCAAACGTTTTAAAAATTAATTTAGAATTAGCCATGTGCTCCGTAGCATCAGAGTCCGCCAGAAATCTAATCAGTTGGTTTTTATCACTTTCTTCCGTGTTAAGAGGTGTACTGTCTACATATAGACCTTTGCACTCACCAGATTCGGAGGTTTTGGTAGGATTAGAGTTGTTTTGTCTATTTTGTCTACCTTTCCCCCGTGATCTGCCTCAGGCATGGCCTCTATCGAACTTGGTTTTATTAGGGTTGCTACCCTTCTGTGGCTCATAATTGCGTCGTTTTACACCACTACTGAAGCCACCTCGTTTACCACCTCGATTACAATTTGAGGATTCATACATTCTTTGGTTTTCATTCTCCTTCAAAACCTTTTCCAGCTGACTCTCCGTGTATGGGCAGTTTGCACGGACATGCCCTTCATATCTCTTGCATCCGAAGCACATTTTCCCTGATCTTGTGCATTCGTCCTGGTAGTGGCCCTTGTTACCGCATTTGTAACAAAGCGCCCCAGGATCAGACACGTAATATGCTTTTGCTCCAGCTTCTGTAGGTTTTCCAGCTGATTCGCCTGATCCAATTCGAGCTGTTTCCTGTCGTACAATATAATCTTTAAGTTGCTTTAAAGTTAAAAGTTTACCAGTCGTATTTTTATTCAAGAATTCAGACTCTGTAAGTTGAGGTAAATGTACGACAATCGCTTCATAGAATGCATCGCATATTTCGTCGTCTGATAATAAAGTTGTGTTGGGTAATTGATTATACGATCGAACTAATTTATCAAATCTATCCCAGAAAGCCGATGCTTTCTCTTTATTTAGATTATATCGGATAGAGTGCAATTCTTTTCGAATGCTTCTTGTAGTCACGTTCATTTCATTTGCTTTAATGCGTTTAATTTCATTAAGCATTTCAATAGGATCCCGGATATCCGATACTTTTTCGTAATAAGAGATATCGATTCTATTGATAATAATGTCTCTAACTCGAACTTCATCTTTTTCCAACTTAGTTTGATCAGGCACGCGTGATGGTTTAACCGTCGAATCAATTACGTACAATAAATCAGTGAGAATTAGTTCTGAAGTTAAAAAGTCTAAAAATGTATTAACATTCAAACTTTGTGTTAATTTGTATTCTCTACGGAAATTACTATCTTTATTCGTTACTTCGATCTGTATTTTATCTTTTATATTGGTACTTTTATTCAAATCAATTTTGTTAACTTTATCCTAAACTAGTTTTGCTAAAAATTCTCTAATCATATGAGGTTTTGTAACTACTTGATTTATAGCTTTTTGATTCGATGACTGACGGTTATCTTGTGCAGATTTTCCAGCTGATAAAATCTGCTCTGCCTCGTACAGTCGGTCTTGTTCTGCCCATTCCTGTACCTTTTCCGCCATCCAGCTGTACCTCTCTTCCACTGCATATTTGTGCCTGATCAATTCGTCGACTAGGTCATCATGTACCCGATTGCACTCATTTTCGATTATCCCTCTCAACTCTTTGTTTTCTTTCTCTAATTCGGCCATCTTAGCCGTTACCTCTAAAATTTCAATTTTTTCATTAGAATCATTTAAAGAAAATTTTCCAAACTTAGCTGTCCCCATATCCTGACGGAATTTGTTCAGTCCCAAATTCAGTTGTATCGGTATATTTGATTTAACAACTGGGGTGGATTTACCTTTCAAGCTTTTCTCAAACTTAACCTTCCAGCTGTCATTATCCAGAAAATCGAACTTTTGCTCTTTTCCTCTATCAAGCTTATAGGCCGGCCCACCGTCAGCAATTTCAGTGTCAACCTCCAGCTTTGGGGGCGAGGTATTCCCACGTTGGCTTGAGTCAACCGTCTCAGCTGAAGCCACCTCTTCAGCTCGGAACATTTTGATCTCCTTCTTCACAGATTCCAGTAAACGTTCCTCGATGAGAGAGTTATTTAAGAACAATTTGTAAATGAGTTGTTTGTTTTGACGAACGACAATCAAAATAAACACTCTATCACGTGTAGCAAGTTATTAAGCATGTGCTTAGTTGACGAACAACAATCAAGAAAGCAATGCAAATTGCCTGTGGTGATGCCTTATTGCATTCGTCGGGATACCATAAATTGTATGCTGAAAAGCGCGAAAACCCGATAAAACATATTGATAAACGCGTGATCGAGAACGTTTCTAACGCGATACAAACTCAATTATTCTACTCTCGGGAGCACGACTGATATACGTCGATTGACGTACCACCAGCGTACGCCCAGCAACAACGACAATCTGATGCTCTATTAGGGAATCGGGTGCCGGATTTACTGTCTTTAAGGCGTCCCGACCTAACGTACTTGGCTATATTGGACCATTAGATAGACAGTGGCTCGTTGTTTCCTCGGTGTTAATGCTGGATTGCGCAGCAATCGACAGCGTCTCGATATTCTTACAATATGGCGGGATCTCTTCGATCTACCGCGTCTCAACCCTCGCGAACGAATATTTCTCGCAGCATGCTACGTTCCGTCAAATACGACCGTTACCGCTACCACAACCCCAACACTCACCGCACATCAACGCTTATTCTCGTGGAGAGTTGACAATAACTTACTTAATCGGGTACTCCTCGCTCCAACTCCGTCAGCTCAGTGGCTTCACCTAATATAGGTTACCTAATACGGAAAGCTGGAACTCGTCGTAGCGTCCTGCTAGTCGAGTGGTCGAGACAATTCTGATGAAGAAGGAAGTCTCCTTCTTCTCACTATCCTGCGCGTCTCCGGAAAAACCCCAATCCGCGCCCTCTATATTAATTAATATTGGCGCAAAACCACCGACGTCGACTGATCGGACGCTCTCTTCCATTCGCGTCCAATGAGAGAGAAAGAGAGAGAGATTTTAGATTTTTTAGATTTAATTGTTTTTATTGCTGTACGTTGTGTTGTACATATACAATTATATAGTACATTATAAAAAGAGAAAGAAAATTTTGTGTAATGGTGTTTTGTGTAAGGGTGCTAGTGCGTGTGAAGAGTGTGAAATGGGATGAAGTGATAAGAGATGAGAGTGAATGTGTGTATGTTTGAGTGATGTTTATATATTTTCAAGATTAAAGAAATAGTTTTTAGCTGCTATTTTAAAGTGTGATATGGATATTGTGTTGCGAAGTTGAGATGGAAGGCTATTCCAGAGGTAGGAGGCGCTGATAAAAAATGAACTCTTCAGCGTCTCCGTCTTGAAGGTCAGGATGTCCAGTGGAGTCACCTCACCCCTCACAGGCCTGAGCGCGACGTGGAAATCAAAGTAGGCTAATAGATAAGTAGGTATTGAGGTGTTGAAAATTTTTCTTAGAAAACAGGCCATGAAGTATTTCCTACGTCCAGCGGTGGTAAGCCATTGCAACTCACGCCTGTAAGGCGAGATGTGCTCGTCCCTCCTTACACCGTAGATATAACGGATACCCGTATTGACAAGCCTCTGCAGTTTTAAGTCAAGTTCCTGGGTCAGGTCACAGTAAGCAAGTGAGCAATAGTCGATGAGAGGAAACAGGAGTGCTTGCACTAAATGTTTGCGCAATCTGAGGCTAGTGCTTTTCCGAAAAAAATAGAGCCAATACATTAAAGAGTGAGCACGTTTACAAATTTGTGTAACGTGCTCTTTCCACGTAAGTTTGGAGTCAAGAACCAGCCCCAGGTTGCGCACCGATGATTCAAAGTTGACCTGGGCTCCCCCTATATTTATATAGGTGTTAGCAGTAGAAGGTAGTGCATTTATATAGTAGGGGGAACCCAGGACGATAGCCTTAGTTTTAGTTATATTCAGTTTAAGACTATTCAGCGCAGCCCAGCACATTATCCTCTCGGCGTTAGCACTCATCCTGACAGAACAGGAGTCGAGCTCCTCAAGGTGGCCATTGGCTGTAGATCTGCAGGTCGTCCATGATAAAGTCTTGTTTCAAGGTATTCGGAGATTTGATTGTGCACCAGCCACTCCAGCGCCTTGGATAGGAAACAAAGTAGAGAGATCGGACGGTACTCAGTTACAGCTGTTGGAGTGTTGATCTTGTTTAATGCTCTTACGAGCGATGATTTCCAGGCAGAAGGAAAGCATGTTTCGCTCAAAGACAGGTTGAAAATTTGACAGAGTAAAGGAGCGAGTGGAGTTCAGGGAGGTCTAGACTCTCGAGGGTACGCAGATACTCCTCAACAGATGGAGCTTGAGGATCATTTGAGATAGAACTAAAGTGTTGAGAGCATCTGGAGAGAACCGAGCAGGTGGAGAAGATTTAGAGGTAGTATACTAAGATTCTCAAGCACGGTGCTTTTACTAGATCGCGTACTTTCGAAAAGCGAGCTTTCGTGATTAAGTTTGAGAGTGTGTGCAACGGGTGAACTTTGTCACGAGATCACGGCTGTCTTCGAGGCCTCTTTGTGCGTCATCGCCCTGATTCAGTTCAACCTGCGACTACGCCAACTCGCCTGCAAAGTAGACGTCCTGGGCTCGAGCATTCCCGAGAGCGAGCGAGAACTACTAACCGTAAGTGTCAGCTCTCTGATTCTCTTTCTCTTACTAGCTCTCTCCCGATCTCTGACTACGTCGTTCACCTGCGTCTCGCACACCCGCGCGTGTGCTCGTGTAACCCATTTTGAGTACGAACAATATATTCATGTCTATTTTCTAAATCTAACGATTGAGTTCGGAGTTATTTATGCGGACCCGCTTCCCGTCTCCTCTAAACTACGTTCTCTACCACCTCCGCGGGCACGCGTATCGCTTCAGTATACTCGTGCATGTCAACTGTAGCTAGCCATACTCGACCTTGGCCGGTCCACTGCGAGCCTCGAGTGCATCCCAAGGAAACGAGACCTTGTCTCGATTGTTTCGAGGTGATATCCACGACAGTAATACAAAATATCATGAGAAACAACGTATGCGTTATACTTGCGGCAAAGACAAGTGTTAAATTTCAAACCACGCGCATAGTCGAAGCGTCGCGTCGCTTGGAAGCTTGGCGTCGTATCGTGACGTCAGAGCCTTTATGCCGGTCCAACAGCTGGCGTGGGTACAAGGGGGCGGCAATCTTGAGAGCTTCGATTTCTCCAAACTTAAAATCAATCGTAGCTTTGTTTGCGTTCATTTAATCTGTTGAAAGGAAATACGTGTTAAGAAACTATTTGAGTCAAAAAAATAATAAAAAGATTATTGAAGGTCCAAATCTTGTAAAGTAGAAATTCTCAGACCGCCAAAATTAGCTAAAAATGAAGTCATTTTAGAGAAATGAACAATTTTTACCCTCAAAATCTTAACAAAAATAAATTCATAATTTTCTAAAAGGAGCAAATTGGTTGATCAGGAATTGTTCCCTACAAATAGTTCCCAAGTGACAATAATTTAAATGTTTATAACTTCTAATGCAAAATCACATTTGATCATAATATAAAATTAACATAACACAGCTGACAACAAGTTCAATTTTCAAGAATAGAGTGAAAGTTGACTGCCTAGGACCAGAGGTGTATGTCCCACACTAAAAAGAAAAATCAGAATTGGTATCGGAAGTTATTTTTAGAAAAAAAAAGAGTTTTGTTCATTAGCAAAATGTGCGACTGACAACAAATGGGTAAAGTCAAACTCACTAGCTAAAGTTTAAAAATAAAAGGAAATAAGAGAGCCCGTGTAGAAAGCACTGAACACTGAAAATTTCACATACGCAGCATAATACACCACTAGCACAACTTTAAAATTACACGCAATTTGAAAAACATTAAAGACATTGGACCATATTTGAAATATAAATGCGATACACTTTTTTCCATCACACAATGATTCGAATTTTTAAAGGAAAAAGAGAAATTTTAAAATCACTTGAAATCCGTTTCAAAGGTTTATCAGACGTTTCTTGAACATTTAATATTGGAATAGAAGCACTCGTGGTCGAATACAAACAGTTTACACGTAAAATCCACAATTCAAAGCACTTTGTACAAGATCTCGAGAAGTATAAAATTCCTTTTTGAATTAAAAGCAAAATTATTATAAGACTCTATTTCTCGCAATAGCAAAGATCAAGTGAAACGTAGAATTGCACTTCTCACCACATCACACACACAAAATATCCTTTCACTTTATACAAATTATGTCGTACACTGACACTTTCAACAGCTTAACGATATATAAACACTGTTAAAACACTAAATTGGAGTACAACACATCTCAGAACATTTTGTCATTTTACCGTTGCCTTAGAACTTACGAAACCAGTTAATTTTTCGCCAAAGGCCTCTAATTTTGTTGCATGGTACTGGTGGCCGAGGTTGAACAGTCTGAATTTCGACTTCTTGCTCCAAAACAGCATCTCCTGGACCAATGTAACGTTGTTGAATGATGTTATTTATTAAAGGTTTACCTGCAAATTTGGCCGAGCGAGTGGACTATAGCAAACCCAATGACTTACAAGAAGCTTACGAAGAAGCAGTGCGACTAGAAACCAGAAAGGAAGCCAAAATAATTCCAGATTCAAGACCATACAAAGGAAGGAACAGATACTATAATAATCAAGATAACTATAATGGGCCACAGAATGGTGATAATTATTGTCACTATGGAGGATACCGGCATGAGAATCGCTATCAAAATAACCAGTGAAATAATTCAGATTATGTGGGGTACATGAATGATAGAACGTACGACAGACCACAACATGAATCTCAAAATCATTTCCCGCAGAATTATTATCAAAACAATTATCGCGGTGATAATTATAGAGGAAGAGGGTATCAGAACAATTACGGCAACCAAGGTGGACGAGGAGGCAATAATCGCAACTATAATAATGGACAGCAACAACGCAATAATTGGGAGGCTTGGAACAGCAATGGGAACAGAGGGAATCAACAAATATTCGATCACGGAACTGGGAGGTACTACGATGCACCGCAATATCCGGACAGAAGAAATGACACTAATTTGCGCTATAATGATCAACAACATAATGATCAAGCCCAAAGAGGTAATTTAAACTACCAAGAGGCTCGCCACGACCCCAGGATAGCGAGCCAAAGACAGGGTTACCCGAGACAGAATCAAATGCACTCTATGCAAAACCAAAACACCAATCAAGTCCAAAATCAACAGATGCCCAGAAATACGGACCAGCAGCATTATCAGAAACAGTTACAGGCATACAACGAGAACAAAACCACGAAACCAGCGGGTCCGAGCAACTATCAGTTCAAGGCACCAGTGATGGCAATTTTGACAAAACCAGAGAACTATCAAGAATGTGGTCCCCAAACTGTAAAGGATCTCAAAATGTTGATTGGAAGGACGACAATGCCACAGCAGTAAGGATAAGAATACCAGTTGGAACCACTAAACCATGGGTGAAATTCATGATCGACAATGGAGCCACAGTATTGACGCCTGGAAAAAAGTTATTTTTTGATGAAAGTAGGTTTTTGTGGAATACCCACGTTGCACGCTAAATTAATTGCAAACAACTGATATGAGAATAAGTTGAAACGTATATGGATGATGTTTAACACTTGAATTTATTCTAATAAATTCTTTACTAAGTACAAAGTGTCGCGGCGACCGAGAGGTCTTGTCTGTTCAGAGGTTACAATATTTCTGTTCAGGGTTTGTAGGGTAGATGCTGCTGAGGACTAGCAATGCAGTTGGAATAGATAAAAAAGGGGATGATAGCGGAGAAACGTGCTTTTTCCGTCAGCGAGAAAATTAGACCAGGTATGGAGTTTTTTGAAAGTATGAACGAGGAAATTTCATCGTTATCGAGTTCAGGAGTTTTGTTCCTTTTCTTGTGACCGCGTTTACTCTTTCTGGTGCACCAATTGCATCCTCTTGTTGCGCAGCAATATTTATATACTATAAATATTAAAACTATGATAATTATCGGACTTATTGCTGCTGAGGAGATATATGAAGTATAAAGGTATTTCTGTCTCTTCTGAGCAGCGATCTCGGTAAACTTGTCCTCGAGTTGCTGGAGCGTGATAGCGTCCTCATTTTCTGCCCATCTGCGAATTTGTTGTTTCTCCGCGTTTGTAATGTCCGAAATATCATTAAAAGAATCATAACTCTCCATGATGCTGTCCGTTGAAAATGTCAAGTTAAATTTGAGTCCTGGGTTATACAGGTAGGTTTCGTTTGTCTCTAAAATATTTACGCCATACAGTATATTTTGGCTGGTATGACCGTAACACTGTCCGCGTAGCGTAAATATACCTGTCCCCTTTATTGACAATTCGGCCTTGCGTTCATCATTACACATGATACGCATTTGGATCGGTTTAATGACCAAATACAGCCATTCGTTGGTACTACTGAGCTTGCTCCAGTAGGGAGTAGACTTGGCCGATATAGCTAGCTTACATGTTTTTAGGGTAGCTGGCGTTGGTCTAGCTAGTAGCGCGAACTCGCATGGACTATTCTCGTTGTCGATGTTGAACGGCAATGAGGGTGGCCACATAAACACTTTTTGATACGTGCTGCAAGTCTCGATATACTCTTTTGAAGCTAATACATAATTTTGCATATCGTGTGATACTATTAAATTTGAATATTGTGGAACTAACGTCACGTAAGATGTGTCATTAGCCATGATTTCTTGAGGAATTGGTAGCGGGTGTATTTTATATTGGGAATATCTTGTCTTGTCCGAGAGCGGGAATTCTAAAATTAACACCAATTTTCCTTCGATCGTGCCCACACTAATTTTTGACATAGCGTGTAACATTTCTACTGTCACAGTACTATGCTCCCACGGTAAGGTATGTCCGTTTATCGTTTTGAGTATAGATTGTAGTTGCTCGTGTGTAAACAACAATGGGTGGAGATGACTTTGCGTAGCTGTTTCTACTGTATTTAACAGGGTTTTATATGAATTTATACTGTGTTCTAATGATTGATCGAATTGNTCAAGTAAGACGTGTCATTAGCCATGATTTCTTGGGGAATTGGTAGCGGGTGTATTTTATATTGGGAATATCTTGCCTTGTCCGAGAGCGGGAATTCTAAAATTAACACCAATTTTCCTCCGATCGTGCTCACACTAATTTTTGACATAGCGTG
>QLSS01000283.1:114860-148101 GCA_024372645.1 Trichomalopsis sarcophagae
ATACACCCACCTTAGTAATGTCTGGACGGTCACTGTCCTATTAGCAAATGCATCAAGTTGGTTTCTCCTATTTGCTAACCTTAGAAATTGTATATGTTGCTCGTGTAAAGTTCTTTGAGCGTCGTCCAGTTTTTCGTGCAACGACTCTAAGTTGGATCTCACTATGTGAGTCTGGTTGGCTAATAATATTGATATGTTTGCCGTTCTTTCATATAGTCTGTCTACGTCCTGATACAGCTGCTCTCTGTCCTCTGAGTCCATAGTTCCGAAGAGCTGTCGGCTAGTCCAACCAACGAACTCAAACGGAGCCCAACGCTTAGTTAATGCGTGGGTATATGGAGTAAAGCTATTGTCCTGTATAGCTGTTGACGGTGCAAAAAATATGTGCAAGTCGTCTTGCAGTGACTTTAATGTTTTCATTGCTAATTCAAATTTATCCACTGAAATCAATTCGTTGCATTCTTGCTTACTTAATTGGCTATTGCAGGTGGTAATCATTTGAAACATCTGTTTTTCCCTCCAAGTTATTGGATCTTTCCATTTGCTGAAATCCAAGGTGACTACTATTCTCCATTTTACTCTCTCAATCTTCACCTCTCCCATGTATTCGTAGTATATTCCTGGATTTTGCGTTAGTGGTGTTAGCTTATAGTAAGGTGGATTTTCCTCGTCCTTAGTTTGAGTGAAAGTTACCCATGAGAGCATAAGGAGCACCGTCAGTGAAACGGTCTGGACCATCTTTCTGTAATAAAAGATAACGGGGTTTTACTGAGGGTTTATTTATAAAATTTCTCTAGTTTATCCTTATGTTTTACTATTAATTTTCCATTTGTAGATTCAACTATGACATTATTATTATCTCTGATTTCCTTTACTTTAAATTGGCCATTATAATATTTATCCAGTTTCCCATATCTAGGCTCTTTGAGTACTCTTACTTCATCTCCCACTTCTATGCTTAATGGTCTTGCCTTTTTGTCGTAATATTGTTTGTTTCTGTACTTGGAATCGATGAGGTTACCTCGAGCTAGTGTTTGCATTTCTCGTAAGCATTCGGTTAGGTCTTGTATATATGCATTATATGTCTCTAACTCGTATTCGTCCGGTAACCGGTTTGGAGTTCTAGCTGGACGTCCGTATACTAGCTCGAACGGAGTATAACCTGTCGACGCATGTACTGATGTATTGTACTCGTGCATAGCAAATGGTACAACTTTGTCCCAATCCTGTTTGCTGGACGCCTTGTTCCTCAGGAAGTCTGCCAGGACTGCGTGGCTTCTTTCTAGAGACCCGTTAGATTGCGGATGGTAGGCTGTCGTTGTATTTAACTTGAACTGATATATCTCAGATAATTCCGATAATAACTTATTCTGGAAGCTTCTGCCTCTATCACTCAATATGATACGAGGTACTCCATATTGCACAAATAGGTGTCTGGACAAGGCATCTGCGATGGTGATTGCTTTTATATTGGGTATGGGCACTGCTATGCAAAATTTCGAAAATTGACACTGCATAGTCAATATATGCAAATTTCCTTCCGTAGTTTTACAGAGTGGTCCCACTGTGTCGATAGCTACCTTATGGAACGCCTCACTCGGTGTATCCGTGATTACCATCGGTTCTCGGGTTTTAATACGCACTAATTTCTGTTCTTGACATATCGGACATTTGCGGACGAACTCATGAATGTCGTCCTTCATTCCCTTCCAGTAGTATTTTTCTCGGATACGTCTGTAGGTTTTGCCCATTCCTCTGTGTCAACCAAATAAACTGTTGTGATAGTCTTCTAAAACTGCTGAGCGATACGCTGGTGGTAGTGTCCTACATGTTCCATAACAAAACGTTATCGCCATGTCAACATTATGAAACATCTCCTTAAATCTTTGCACCAAGGTTCTTCTAGGCAAGGTGTCAGTTATCTCTCCTGTTCTGGCTATTCGGAAAGAACGCAGTTTCTTTTCGAAGATAAGTTCCTTTAATGTTTTTAAGCACTTATTTAGGTCGCTTGGTCTCACTTCGTCTCCCACCTTGTTAGTTATAACTAGGCTGAAGATGTAACGCTTCCGGTTGATGGTTATGATCACATCGCCTATGTTGGCTCCTGCCTTCGCCAGATCTTCTTGGTAGACAGCTTCTATGTCCGCGAGTAGTTTGTTAGTACCTGTGGACAGGTTCAAATCCTTAGAGACAAAGTGGACTATATTGTCTTTTAAATACGTCACGCACTCTCTTGTGCTCAGCATCCGCAACTTATCTGTAGCGTTTGTTGATTCTACTATGTATGGCAAGGGTGGAGTTGCTGGAGGTTTTACGAGATTGGTTGTTTCGGTAGTCCTTGCAGATGGAAGCACAGGCTCTTCCTTTCTGACATCCTCACCTTTGGGTCTAGATTCTTCTGAGGCTGTTTTATCTTCTATACATGAATCGTCTTCATTCGCTGTGGTCCGTTCTGCTACTTGATCTGAACGTTTACTTTTTACCGGTTGACTCTCATCTTCTGTCTCCTCCTCACTATCTTCTTGCTCTATCGTTGATAAATTGTGCCAATTCGTTGAATGCATTGTCTCATCGTTCCAAGCAGTAGAACTTGCCTTCGTAGCTTTTATAGGAGACTTCGTACGTATGGGATTGGATTTGCTTTCAGCATACTCCAAAATCCACTCTCTCAAAGTATGCTGGGCACAGACCTGTCCTGCTTAGGTTTAATAAATTCTTCGGGTATTGCATCGTCTGGTTTAGAAGGTGAGGGGGATAGCGACTTAGTTTTCCTAGCAGGAATCCAACTGGACGCATTTTGTATGTCCCATTTTTCCACGTCCGATTCCTTGACTTCTTGCTCTTGGAAATACGAGGACTCTGGATGTTGCTCCATATAGTTGTCCCAACATAATGATGATTTTTGGTTAAGCTTAGTCTCTTCACCTCTATTACTAGCCTGGTTTGGTGTATAGTGGCTTATAACTGTACCATTCTTATCTATACTGGACAACTCATGCAACTCACTGTTATCCATGACTTGTCCCGGCATAGACCTCCTCATTGTTGACTGCAATTGAGGCACTAGTAATTCTCCTTCACTGCTTGATGAAGACGAATCCTTTAAGGGTGATTTAAGCATACTCTTCGTCGGGTATGTGTTTGGTTCAAGACGCGTTCTGCTAACTTGTCCACCTTTTCCTTGTATTACTTCATCCACTTCAATTTCCACTGGATCTTCTCTCGTATTTATGGCCATAGCGTAACAGTATCCATTTTTGTTGGTAACTGCTGCTTCCCCAAGGTATACGCCAGGGACTGTGGTTATCCGCCGAAGGTATGCCTCTCCAACTACTGAATCTTTCGTGGCTGGGATTCGTATTGGCACATTTGCTCTAGCTGGTAATTTAAAAACAGTTTTACCGTGTGACTTAAAACCCTTATATGTAAAAGGTTTCTGCGGTAATTCCAATATTTCTGGTTCAATGTTTTCATTTTCAAATGGAAATTCGTACTTTATATAAGCATTTTTAGCTGGAAGCTTGTTGCGTCCCAAAGGTCCATACTTTGCGTCCGGATTTATTTCGTTTTTCGGAAATACTTTATGCACAAAAGGAACGGGAGTTATGGGTTGACTTTCGGTAATCAACACTTCGTCCCCGAACATAATGTTTACTTTTTCGTGATACAAAAACGGATTTCCCAGTATTAGATCCTCTTCTAACGGAGTCTCTGCAGGTAGGACATGAAAGAGGTGTTCCTTGCCCATTATTGTCAGTTTCACTGTACCCTGTGTCACTATGCCTTTGGGAGAGATACCCATAATGTGCATGAAGTTATCATGTTCTATCACGGTTTCTGGTTTTAGTGAACTGTGCTTTACAGCATTTATCTGTGACCCAGTATCAATTAAACAGATAGCCTCGGTTGTCGCTAACTGATCCACTCGTAGTTTTATGGACGGTGTTGTTCTGTCTGCGGTAGTGATTCGAATTATTTGTGTTTGATATTCTCTTGGGTTGACGCTCTGGGGCTCGTGGGACGCTGTTGAGATGGGGAGCTCATCGCTGCGTCCTTTCGATGAGCTGCTTCCCAGGTTAAATGATTCTTATCCCCACGGTACGGCGAATTCGATCTGGACCTGTCCATTTTTGGGTCGTACAATCGATTATCTGATCTTGCGTGAGGTTGATGATAGTCCGTGCCGGGCATAGGTGCTTGCATAGGGAATGGCATGTAAGGATTCATGTAAGGGTAAGGGAATGCTGGATTTACCGGTGGATAAAAACAATAAGGATTGGGTGGCATGTATGGATAAGATCCCATCATTGGCGGATAGGGATGTCCATAGTATCCATGCTGTGGCATTTCTGATGGATGTCTCGGCACTGGGGACACTGATCGACTTCTGGACTGTCCAGGCGTCCGTTTTAGTATTCTTACAGGACCCGTGGGTTCGGGTGCGTTAGCATAGCTAAACTGGGGAGGAGCTTTTATTCTCCCGTTTTCAATTGTTATTCTGGGACAGTGAGTGTCGGTCGAATCATACATATAATTTATCTCGTTTCTCTTCGGCTCCGGATCATTAAAATTCACCTTTTTCGGTATGTTACTCTCCGAGTCGTCGTGTTTTCTGTGTGACGCGAAATGCTCGTAGTTCCCGGGTTCTTCTCT
Organism: Trichomalopsis sarcophagae; assembly: GCA_024372645.1. Lineage (NCBI taxonomy): Eukaryota > Metazoa > Arthropoda > Insecta > Hymenoptera > Pteromalidae > Trichomalopsis > Trichomalopsis sarcophagae. Next base: position 119,514 of record QLSS01000283.1, read on the forward strand.
TACGTTCGGAGTTTGATCCGGTTTACAGTACACGTAGGGTACTCGAGGGTATTCATGGCTTTCACCATACATTTTAATTCTGGCTTTCTCGTACTTGATTGCGGTGTTGAACGCCGCTGTCAGTGTTTGTGGGGCTGTGTCTATAATTCCTGTTCGCCAACCGTCGGGAAGACCATTGACGAATGACTCGAGAGCTAGCAACTCCAAATGTAGTCTTTGGTCCACTGCAGCTTGAGTGGGCGTCAGTCCTTCTATAACAGCCGCTATGGCGTTATTTATCAAGGCATTCAGCCGGACGTAAAATTGCCGGACATTCTCTCCTTTCCTCATTGATGCCGTTTGAATTTCGTTCAAATAATATCCGTAAGATCTTGAAGGGGCAAAGCAGTCTCTGAGGTGTTTCTTGAGCTCGGCTAACGTTTGGAAAGTGTTACCTTCCAAAGATTGCAGCGCCTTGCCCTTTAACCGTGATATCACGAACCTTAAAAATTGAGGTTCCTGTTCTGCAGGGAGCAAAGTAAAATCATTGTCCACATCTTGTATAAATTCTTTTAAATTTATATTAGTCCCGTCGTACTCCGGTATATGCATTACCGCTCTTGAAATGTTTTGTGTCTGACTAGCCTCTATAACGCTACGAGACACATCCAGCAGTTGTCGATCACGTTCCAATTGCTGGACACGGTAAAGCTGGTCGAGAGCTGTTATCCTCTTTTCGACATCCGGCATCGCCAGGATCTGCTCCCGAGTCTGATTTAAGTCGTCTGTCATTGTATCTACCTGGTCTAATACTTTTTAGTTCAACTAAATTTTAATTAAAAATTTCAGGATTTTTAAAATTTAAAAAATTCTATTCAAGCTTCTAAGTTAGTTCTTCTAAAATACGAAATTCTAATCTAATTGTTGCTCTAGTAACAATGGCTAGTTCCCCACCAGGGATGCCATTTTGTAAAGACCGTATTTAGTATGAATACGGACTGCGCGAGTTCTACAAATAATTATTTAATTCGCGGAAACTAGCATAGGCTCGAGAGCCTTATTGTTACTGAATACGCGTGACTTGATGTCATTCGGGACGTGTGCATTTACTGCCGGACACGAGTGTGACCGTTCGTAGCGTGTGGACGATATTTTGTCCGCGCTCACTCTCAATCGGACGCTTGTGTGTCCGAGCTGGAACTTGTCCGGGCTGTGATGACTGAACGGACTTGGTTGGCTGTCCGTGGCTCCGATTTGATATTTTATAGTCCTTACCTTTTCGGTCTTTGCTGAAGGGTTTCTTAGGTATTTGGTAGTCTAATAACTATTTATTATTATTTATGAATAAATAAACACTAGGTTCATCTAAATTGTTATGTTTTGTTTTATTGGCCAGGACCGGAGCACTTCACTTCACAGACAGATTTGATGTTACAGAGTTTAATTATTACTTGACTTATTATATTGTTTATTCACTAAGATGTTGTTAGAATATTTGTAGATGATTATACTAAGGCACTTACAATTACAATCGTATCGACCGCACACTGGATGTTAGAAAACTCCTTCGGCGGCACGGCAGATGTTGATTGGACTTATTACTACACGATTTCTCGTGGCAGGTTGTACTTAGATAAGCTGTGTTTCCACTAACGCCAGATGTATTGACGGTCCTTTTCCTACTTGACACAGGTCTCTCGACTAGCAAGTGAAGAGGTGTACCGTTGAATTGTATGAAGCGTTTGAGTGTTTTCTACGCACTCAATAGACGATGCTCACAGATTCACGGCCCTCGTATTCTCTCACCAGGTACAGCCAGTGATAGTAGCTTGATGACTAGGATGATGTACTGGTAAATGAAGAGTTATACTAGTTCACTGTGCACAGAGTTTGAGTGTTTTCTACGCACTCAATAGACGATGCGCGCAGATTCCTAGCACTCGTATTCTCGCGCCAGACACGCCAGCTAGGTCGCTTGACACACGTAAAAAGGCACTGCGTGGATCGGCCCCGGGGTTTTTAATGCCTCGGTGCCTATGCAAGCAGTATTGAAAATTAAGATGGTGAAGATCGCGGTAGTCCAATCAACATTCGCCACACTAAGGATTGACGCACACGCTTTGCGGTCATTGTTCGCTCGCTAGGAGTGCTGACGCAGAGGTCAGAGCACTCGCTCCGATATTCGGTGCTCGATGCGTGTTGCAATGTAGTTGATTCTTCCGATCGATTTGTATATGCGTTGTCTGCGTGAATGCGTGGTTGCAGTCGCGCAGGCATCATAGGTGAATATAGGTATATGTTCTCGTGTGTGTGTGTATATATATATATAGTATGATCATGGCACATTACACATGTTCATCTGTACTGCTGACACTAGAGAGTTAGACGGAACTATAAACCAAACTGTGAAGACGTAGGCATCAATATACCTGGACATCAAAGGTACCCCAGTGAAATTCCAAATAGTATCAGATGATTTTCCAATTCCATTTGATGCAATGTTAAGACGCAATTACATAAAGAAAAAAGAGGCTGTGATATCTTATTACAAAAATGCGCTAATGATAAGCGGAGATGTAATGCACCTAATACCGTTCATAGGAAACGACGAAGAACATAATCCAAAGAATTTAAGAAAAGGATATAAATGTGAATAAGCCAACGGGATACTAAAAGTAGAATCTACAAGTGAAGAAGGGAATGAAGTAACAGAACAAATAATAATCGGAGAAACAGAACAAAGCCCAGGGAAGGTGACATATACAATAAAAGCGAGGAGTAGGCAAGTGATACAAATCAACTTAATTAAAAGCAACCTGGAAGAAGGATACGTACCAAGAATTGACGTGGGGCATGAAAATCTCTGCGTGGGTGAAGGAGTAGTGACAAATGTGAACAATACCTGCAAGATAATGGCCATCAACACCAGTGAACAAGACGTGACGATAGAAGTGGATCCAAAAGTACTAATACCTTTCGATACAGGACCAAATTTCTTGCAAAAAACTGACAGTGAATTTAATGGCGACATGATTGTAAACCAAATAAAGAGACTAGAAAGAGTAAAAGAAGCAATCAGGAGAGATCATTTAAATCGAGAAGAATTGGACATAGTCGATCGGATTATCGGAGACAACTTGGACCGATTTCTGCTCGCAGGAGACAAACTTCTATAAACAGATATGACTGAACATCATTTACATCTAGAAAACGATGTACCGATCAATACCAAGCAATATAGACATCCTCGCAACACAAGCAAGTTGTAAGAGAAAGTGTGGAAAAGAAATTGAGAGACAGAATCATAAGAGAGTCTAATTCTGCGTGCAACTCACCTATTTGGATAGTACCCAAGAAGCCTGGCAGTCATGGCAATCCACGATGGAGAATGGTTATTGATTTTCGAGAATTAAATAAGAAAAAAATCAGAGATGCATATCCATTACCAAATATTGCAGATATCATAGACCAATAAGGAGGTGCAACGTACTTTTCTATTTTCGACTTGACAAGTGGTTTTCAACAAATACCAATGGCACCCGAAAACTGCTATAAAACTCGGAATGCCAGAAGGATTGAAAAATGTTACAGCGACTTTCCAAAGACTAATGGAAAAAGTACTTAGAGGGCTTCAAAACATTGAAATGCTTGTGTATTTAGATGGCATCATTGTTTACAGTAAGGATTTACAAGAGCATGAAAGCAGAATTAGAAATTTGATGCAAAAACTGTGGGAGGCGAAATTAGTTCTACAACCAGACAAAATTGAATTTTTCAGAAAAGAAGTGGATTTTCTAGGACACATAATCAGTGCAAGAGGCGTGGAACCAAATCCAGAGAAAGTCGCAGCAATAGCTAAATTAGCCACACCCAAAAACGCAAAAAATATAAAAGAAGTACTTGGAATGTTTGGCTATTATCGAAAGTACATTAAAGATTTTGCTAAAATTGCAAAACCAATAAATGATTTATTGAAGAAAATTGAAAAATTTGAGTGGACCGAAATGTGCGAAGAAAGTTTTGGAAAATTAAAGCAGTGCCTCATGGAAGAACCCATATTACAATTTCCTGACTTCAATAAAGAGTTCACTCTGACCACTGATGCATCAGACTACGCAATCGGAGCAGTCTTGAGCCAAGAAAAGGACGGATTGGGTCTCCCAGTCCAATATTTATCGAGGGCACTGAACAAAGCTGAAAGAAATTATTCCACCACTGAAAAGGAATGCTTAGCGGTACTATATGCACTACATCAGTTTAGACCATATTTATTGTGCCGTAAATTCACACTGGTGTCCGACCATTAACCTTTAAACTGGATGCATAGCAGAAAAGACCCTGGACAAAGACTCATGAGGTGGATGTTTAGGTTCACAGGTTATGAATACACGTTTAAATACAAACCTGGAAAATTAAACAAGAATGTTGATGCTTTGTCAAGAAATCCTCCAGAAATGACAGAAAAAGAAATTAACGAAAATTTGCCAAGAATCAAAGTAATGATAATTGATGAGAAAACAAAAGAAGATCAAAATTAAACTAAAGACAAGGGGCCCATGCAGAACACCGGCTTTCGGAGCAGAGCTCAATCAGCATCCGAAAAGACCACTGTACTCCGACCCAGAGGCAGATCCATAGAGGCTAAAACAAATAAAGAACCACCTAAACTAGATTATAGCGTGATAGCACAGAGAACAAGAGCGAAACGCACACAAATACCTAGTCCAGTAGGGCAGTACATTAAACAAGGAAAAGCAACCAAAACATTCAAAACCATCGATCCAAAGAAAACAGTACAAGCGAAAGCGTCAACCAGGATTGAAGAATCAACAACAGAAATTACCCCTGTCAAAGCCAGAGAGTTGCCAGAAAGTTCGTCCAACATAGATTCAGACACTTCTATGACAGTAAACCCGTCTAGAAGATCATGGCTATCGTCCACAGCCAACGAAGACAGCGACTTAGAACAATCAAGACAAAACTATAAGTAATATTGCTATTGAGTTAAGTGCAGTAGAAGGATCTCAAAGTGAAGAAAACACTGATGAAGACTCAATAGAAAACCTGTCCATAAAAACAACTTTGAGAAAACAGGAAGTGGAAGAGGCTAGTAGAAAATTTGAAGAGAGTATGAGAAGATATGAAATGGATAAAGGAACGGATATCAGCGAATCAGGGACTGAAGTAGTGATACAACTAGAACTACCTTCGCAATTCTCAGATGATGGCAATGTGCCAGAAGACGTGCGTAAAGCCATCTACACGTCGGACCCAAGGTTCGAAAACGAAAGTGACGTAGACGATGTATGGAGAAAAGGTGTCCAGAAACTAATAAAACGAGCACGAGAGAAACTACAAGAAGCATTAGCTGAAGAAAATACAGAAGATAAATCAGACGTCGACAGTGTAACAAATATTATACCTCCACCAGTAAGAAGAACCTTATCTTTGACACCTACGATAAAAAGTGATAGCCCTACAGCCAACAGTACACCCCGAAACAAACTCTAAAGCAAAAGAAAACTAGGAGTACTGAGCGAGATAGAGGACGAAGAAGGGTCAATAATAGACATAAGATTTTCGAAACCACCGGAACTTACCATGCCTTTTCTTATACCTACACCACCAGATTTGGAACCATTAAATACGAATCGTGATCTCCGCCAAGATGATAAAGAATCTGACAGCGATTTAATCCATATAACAACGAGAATTATACGAGCTCCTCATAACATAATTACTGTATGAGAGTTCCTCACTCACAAGAGAGACAACCTTGTATACTTCTTATCAGGCGATTGTGACAATACGTGGTCCGTCTAGACTGCTAGAAGAAATTGAAGCCATTGATTTGACAAAAATATAGAACAAGAAACTGAAGTCAGGACAAGTGTTTGTCACTCCCTTTAAGAAACATCACATATTAACGGTGATAGCAAAAGACATATATTTTAATACCATCAAAATACAAAATCTACATGAAACACTCACAAACTTAAAACAAATACTCATAGAAAAAGGCATCAAAAGCTTTCGAGTAGCAAGAAAAGGAGATATCTTGGACCAACTAGGATCTCCAACCATAATAGAAATGCTCTATTAACACTTTCACAGAAGTGGGATAAGAGTAACCATGTGTTATGGCAAGGCAGAAGTACCACATGAAAAACACAGGAAAGAGATAATCAGTCACCTTCATGATTTAACAGGATGACATAAAGGAATTAATCAGACCTATCAAAAGATAAGAGAACGATACTATTGGCCCGGCATGCGGAACGACGTGCAAGACTACATTAGGCAGTGTGCGAACTGTCAAAAACAGAAAATAGAACGATTTAAAACAAGAGAACCGATGATCATCACGGACACACCAATAGAGGCGTTCGACAAAGTGTCAATCGATACAGTAGGCAAACTTAGAATGACACCGAGGGGAAATTGCCACTTACTAACGATGCAGTGCAATCTAACCAAGTACCTCATAGCAATACCCATTAAAAATTTACATGCAACTACAATTGCTGATGCATTGGCGAAATATCTTATTTGCCAATTTGGTGCGCCGAGAGGGATACTCTCAGACAGAGGAACCAGTTTCTTGTCAAATATAGTTGAATCTCTACTAAAATTATTTAAAATAAGCCACTTAACAACCTCGGGATGTAGACCTAAAACAAATGGATCACCAGAAAGAAGTCATGCTCCGCTCATAGAATTCATCAGAATATATTCTGAGTTTTCTTTTAAGGATACCTTCTGATGAAAAATTAAGAACCTATAATGTTTACATGCAAGATCTAGTACTAAGATTGGAGGAAATAAAATTTTTAGCAGACGAAACCCAAATAGCTAACGAAGTCAAAACAAAAGTGAGGTATGAAAAAAGGTTAGAGCATTTAAGGGCAAAGTGGGCGGATATGCTATGTTAATTAATGAACCCCGAGTCAGCAAATTTGATGCATACAGAAACAAACACTTGAAAATCATTGAATTCGTTGGCAGGAAAAACATGATTTTAGAATATCCTAATGGCAAAAGAATTCGAAAACACATTGATAAATTAAAACATGTAGAGAACGACTCTGACACCAATTCTGATTAATTAATAACATGCAAGCATAAATAAATTTAAAATATTCAATAAACTTTTATAAACTCCAAACCCATTAACGTCAAATGTGCACGTTTGCTCAAGCCCATTTTCAACTCTGTATAGAAGAATCAAATCGATCAGGAATGATCATGCAAACCATGTTTTTTGATAGATTTTTTAATGAACTTTCAGAATCCGGGGTGAAAATTCTGAAAAAAGGCTTTTTTGAGCCTTATTTTTGCGATTTTAGAGGAAAAAATGTGAAATTTTTCAGATTTTTATTCGAAAATCCAAAATTTTCACTGGGAATCCGTCGAGCTAGAGGTCTAGAACCTTCAGAAATCGTGCACAAACTATTTTTCCTTCACAACCGTACCTATAAGAACATCAAAAATCAACTTGGAAAATCCAAAATGGCGTCCGAAAGTCAGAAAAAATAATAAATTAATGATTGATTTTTTACTCAAATCGGAATGGCTTTATGAAAAAATTTTACTGAACTAAAAGTATTTAGAATCATTCAAAGAATACGTGTAAATTTTTCCAGGACGTTTTGGGAAATTTTCTAATTTTTCCGGAAAATGGCTAGAACAAAAATATCAAAAGTGGCCCAAAACATCTTGGCAAAATTCACACGTATTCTTCGAATGATTGTAAGCATTTTTTGTTGTATGAAAGTTTTTCCTCAAGCGAATCATTTTTTAATAAAAAATATCAAAGTTTTACTCTTTTTCAAACAACTGAATATGTGGGCTATAAGCAAGATACCTATCTTATCAGTCTTTTTAGATAAATATAATTTTGCATACTGACGAAGGCCACATAAAAAGTGACACATGCTGCTTAATACATAAAAATGATGAAATATAACTCTGCCTCTACCAGAAACCAACGGGTGCGGACCCAAGAGCTCGTCACTTCTCCTGTAGTTTATAACTCCAAACCGCCCCGTAGTTTGTCCTTACTCCTGCACTAACTCATATTTTGGGTGAAGTGAATTTGCTCACTTTTTTTTTCTTTTACACGGGATTCCCGAACAGTTTTTGCACACGTGTAAATTACATTTTTTACATAATCGTCGTGTTCTCGTTGCACAATTTTCGATTTGACAAAAATGTTGAGTATCTGCGGATTAAATTTCATGTTTTCCAATAACTGTAAAGGAACCTTTACTCAAATAATTTTTACTGATGATCAAAACAATTTCTTTCGTTCCTTTTTTCTTTTCTGTGTTTGGAAGTGCTTCATTATATAAGACAGTGGCATTTGTAATTGCAGCTTGCACCAATCTTATCATGATTATCCATGTCCATTTCTTCGAATGTATGCTTGGCCGCACTTGATTTGCATGTTGATCATGCAAATCAACACCTCCCATGAACTTGTTGTAAATGCAGAAAGCACTTGGAAATGGTATTGTTATTTTACTTCTCGATTCTTTATCATAACGGCTTACATTAGACATTGGAGTAACTCCTGAAACCGTCGAAAGGATAGATACAGGCTTGGAATCCATTACAGTAATGAAATTTATCCCACTCAAGTTATCGTGCTTTGCTAACCAGGTGACCCGTTTCGCTTTCTTATTGATATCATTCGTCGCTTTTATTCTATTACTTCTCACTCTACCAGTGGCTCGAAGACCAATTTTTTTCAAATGGAGTAATAGATCTGGACAGCAAAATAAATTGTCAAAATAACAATGGTATTCATTTAGTTTCCTGGGAGTGCAGTGATGTAATAGGTGTTGTAGCATTTGTAAAACGACACGTGAACCAAGAGCGATATTTGGTAGTAGATTATCCTTGGCATTCTTTGCGCAATAAATGTCGAAGTGAAATAAAAAACCACTGTAGGAACATAAAGCCCATAATTTGATACCAACTCGTATCGGTTTCCCTTTGACGAATTGTTTAAGAACGCATATACCGTAGTATTTAGCCATCATTTCATCTATGAACAGTGCAGTCGAGAAAAAATTGAATCTCTTGATGTTTTTATTGAAAATATCAACTATTCTCCGAACTTTCCCGATTCTATCCTCCTTGTTTTCCTCTTCTGGCTTAGCATACTTCAAGTTAGATTTTATTTCCTCAAACTCAGTTCTTCCTATTGCAGTTACAACCGGATCAGCGCGTAAGAGAGAATTAGTAGACCAATAGTCTCTTTGAGAATGCCTCGTATTATAAGAAGAAAATAACAAAATACGTAGAAAGACATCAAATCGATCGCGAGTAAGTTGATAACCATTAGATTCGGTACATTCTATGATGACTTTCTTCAAATCATCAGAAAAGAAATATTCAAATAGTTCAGTTGGCGTGCTAGATAAAATAATTTTTTTATTCTTCTCAGATAATAAGTTTTTATTAGTTACATCGTCTGGATAGTACTTTTCTCCATCAACCCAATTGTAATGATGATCGTCTTCCAATTTTTTTTGAGACGAATCGTATTGATCAAAAATGTTTGCATATGATATTTTGGGAGACGAAAAATTGCAATCGATGATGCCATCGTCAGAACTCTCATCATTCGATGATGCTACATTACCAACACCACTATACTCATCATCATTATCATCATAGGTATCAGACTCACCCGAATCTTCGGGATTGGGAAGATAAATAGCTTCATTGTACTGATCATTTTCAGTAGTTTCAACGAGTCCACCGTAACCTACCTTCGACTTTCTAGAAAGATTACTTATTCTAGGCATATTTATTCTATCTCAAGAAATATGAAGACTAGAATAAAAATACTGAAGTAACAGAGCGAAGCTACCACCCTAAATTTGTCATTTGAAAACAAAAAAAATTGACAAGTGAAAACAATGAGGACGAAAAGTGAGAAATTTCAACTATGGATTTATCAAGTATGGAAGTGAAGTGCAATTAGAAATATACAGGGTGTATCATGACTAGAACCTTTTTTTATGATAGGGTGATAGAGCGTGAAATTCTAAGCTAGGTAGGCTATTTCTTTATTTTTTTTTATTATAAAAGTTTTTCGCTATAATGTTGCATAATTTTGTGACCGTCATGACGGATTTCGGCGAGTTTGAGAATCTCTGTCCCATTAACCGCGCCAACTTCAATTGTATTTATTTCAACAGGTGGTTTCGTTAGAGTTAGGTTAAAGTCGTGGCAGTGTATTTAAGTTACTTTTCGCAATAGTTATCGATTTTAGCGTCGATAAACTGAAAGCGAGGGTATTATTTGCATAACCTATGCGCATAGAACCGCAGCGAACGAGTAAGCGTATTTATTGACGGGCAGCAAGGCCAACTTTAAAGCGGGCTCATTGTGTACGAATCAAAATGTCACGGTATTTCAATTATTACAATGTTGTACATCGACGATTGTAAAATACTCAGAATATTTCTCGACGATCAAAAATACTCGGAGTATTTTCCGACGATCGAGAAATACTCGCGAGTGCTTCTCGATGATCGAGAAATGCCCAGAGTGCTTCTCGACGATCGAGAAATGCTCCGAGAGTATATCGATGATCGAGAAACACTTGGAGCGTTTCTCGATGATCGAGAAATGATCCGAGTGCTTCTCGATCGTCGAGAAGCACGCAGAGTAACACTCGATCATCGGGAAGCACTTGCGAGTGCTCCTCGATGATCGAGAAACGCTCCGAGTATTTTTCGATCGTCGAGAAATACTCTGAGTATTTTGCAATCGTCGCTGAACACCAGATTTAAAAACTGGGATCAATCTCTGTACCAGAGCTTGCAAGCTCTGCTCGTTGTCTCCGAGACACACTCGAAACTCGCAATCTGTCCTGCATTTTTCATCTGCATACGTAGCGCACGATATGAAAAGCAAAAGAGAAACTACGCTGTGCTACTCGGAGTACGTTTCCACGATCGAGAAATGCCCAGAGTGCTTCTCGACGATCGAGAAACGCTCCGAGAGTTTTTCGCCGATCGAGACACACTCGGAGCGTTTCTCGATGATTGAGAAACACTCGGCGCATTTCTCTATCATCTAAAAACACTCGGAGCGTTTCTTGGTGTGTCTCGGTGACAACGAGCAGAGCTTGCAAGCTCGGGTACAGAGGATTGATCTCCGTTTTTAAATCTGTTGTAGTGCGACTATTGTAAAATATCCAGAGTATTTCTCGACGATCGAAAAATACTCGGAGTATTTTCCGACGATCGAGAGATACTCGCGAGTGCTTCTCGATGATCGAGAAATGCCCAGAGTGCTTCTCGACGATCGAGAAATGCTCCGAGTATTTTTCGATCGTCGATGAACACCAGATTAAAAACGGAGATGAATTGTCTGTACCCGAGCTTGCAAGCTCTGCTCGCTCTCACCGAGACACACCGAAAAACGCTCCGAGTATGTCTCGATCGCGAAAAACTCTCGGAGCGTTTCTCGATCGTCGAGAAGCACTCTGGACATTTCTCGATCGTGGAAACGTACTCCGAGTAGCACAGCGTAGTTTCTCTTTTGCTTTTCATATCGTGCGCTACGTATGCGTGTGTATACTAGAGAGAGCCGTATTTAGCCTGTGGCGTGAGAAAGAGAGAAAGAGAGATCAAGATCAGATGAAAAATGCAGGACAGTCAACGAGCAGAGCTTGCAAGCTCGGGTACAAACGATTGATCCCAGTTTTTAAATCTGGTGTTCAGCGACGATTGCAAAATACTAAGAGTATTTCTCGACGATCGAAAAATACTCGGAGCGTTTCTCGATCATCGAGGAGCACTCGCGAGTACTTCCCGATGATCGAGTGTTACTCTGCGTGCTTCTCGACGATCGAGAAGCACTCGGATCATTTCTCGATCATCGAGAAGCACTCGCGAGTATCTCTCGATCGTCGGAAAATACTCCGAGTATTTTTGATCGTCGAGAAATATTCTGAGTATTTTACAATCGTCGATGTACAACATTGTAATAATTGAAATACCGTGACATTTTGATTCGCACACAATGAGCCCGCTTTAACGTTGGCCTTGCTGCCCGTCAATAAATACGCTTACTCGTTCGCTGCGGTTCTATGCGCATAGGTTATGCAAATAATACCCTCGCTTTCAGTTTATCGACGCTAAAATCGATAACTATTGCGAAAAGTAACTTAAATACACTGCCACGACTTTATCCTAACTCTAACGAAACCACCTGTTGAAATAAATACAATTGAAGTTGGCGCGGTTAATGGGACAGAGATTCTCAAACTCGCCGAAATCCGTCATGACGGTCACAAAATTATGCAACATTATAGCGAAAAATTTTTATAATAAAAAAAAATAAAGAAATAGCCTACCTAGCTTAGAATTTCACGCTCTATCACCCTATCATAAAAAAAGGTTCTAGTCATGATACACCCTGTATAGTTCTTGATTGAAAGATATCATATATTTATGCGTGTTATGCAAACGTATGCCAATGCGTAACAGGACACGGTATAAGTTAAATATTTTTTTATTAAAAATGATTGGCGTCACGAAAAAGTACCATACAACAAAAAGTGCTTGGAATTATTCGAAGAATACGAGTGAATTTTGCCAAGATGTTTTGGGCCACTTTTGATATTTTTGTTCTAGCCATTTTCCGGAAAAATTAGAAAATTTCCCAAAACGTCCTGGAAAAGTTTACACGTATTCTTTGAATGATTCTAAACACTTTTTGTTCAGTGAAATTTTTTCATAAAGCCATTCCGCTTTGAGTAAAAAATCAATCATTAATTTATTATTTTTTCTGACTTTCGGACGCCATTTTGGATTTGCCAAGTTGATTTTTTATGTTCTTATAGGTACGGTTGTAAAGGAAAAATAGTTTTTGCACGATTTCTGGAGGTTCTAGACCTCTAGCTCAACGGATTCCCAGTGAAAAATTTTGGATTTTCGAAAAAAAATCTGAAAAATTTCACATTTTTTCCTCAAAAATCGCAAAAATGAGGCTCAAAAAAGCATTTTTTCAGAATTTTCACCCCGGATTCTGAAAGTTCATTAAAAAATCTATCAGAAAACATGGTTTGCATGATCATTCCTGATCGATTTGATTCTTCTATACAGAGTTGAAAGTGGGCATGAGCAAACGTGCACATTTGACGTTAATGGGTTAAGTCATACTAAAATTTGCAGGATGAATAAACTAAACAAACTTTTGCTTATAGTTTTAAATATAATAATAATAACGGCCCAAAGTCAATACCCATATCAAATGGACCCATTGGACCTAAATCTCGCATCTACTTTGAGAGAGTGGACGTCATGAGAACAAAGAGAGCTGACTGGAAAATCCAGATCTACATTGAAGTGGATGAGTTCATGCAGATACATGCACCATTGGAGTCATACGTGGCCGTCTACAACAGCTGCTTAACGCGAATCGAAGAAATAAAGTGTAAACATGCTTTAGGACTAGATCTCATAAAGTTAAAAGATTAAACTTTGAGTGAAGTACAAAGGCAAATGAATGAAACCATCAAAACAACGATACATCAATCGTATCCAGCAGAAAGAAATCCCAGAAGCATTTGAGTCAAAAGAATAGAACCCCTAGGTATAATAGGCTCAATAAGCAAAAGCTTATTCGGTCTAGTCACTACTAACAACGTAGACAATATCAACAAGAATATAGACACGTTATTTCAAGACCAGATGAAAATCGTGCAAATAATGGATCAGAATGCGCACATAGTCTCAGCGCAATTTGAAGAATTATATAACATAACCAAGAATCACCAAAAAGTGCTCCAAGGATTAGAAGCAAACATGACCAAAACAATAAACAAAATGTTAAAAGAAGACGATGAACTAAAACATCTAGTAGAAATAACAGTATACGTGAGACTCCTAGAAGCAACGCTATATCACTTAATAAAAAACAACGAAAAGGTTTTGAAAGTACTCAGATACCTGAAGGAACGAAAGATCCAACCGGAACTTATAACAACAAGCATGCTACACCAAATTATGACGGACGTAAAGAGAACTAGCGAAAATCTGGACTCTGCTATACCCACAGAACATTTAAGAATAGAAGAAATAGACGCGGTTCGCCAAAATGGAAGGACCATTGCGGTAATACATGTACCACTTGTGGATAGAGAGCCATATCAAATTTACAGACTACATCCGATGGTAGTACCACAAAACAGCCAAAACCAAACAACAGAAATAGTTTTTGTGCAACCATCGCATAAATACATCGCAATAAATTCCAATCAAGAAAGATAAGTTAAGTTTGATGTGGAACCCACAATTAAATGCATAAAGACACATTATGCCCTCATCTGTCCAATACTTGGTCCATTTGCGAGCACATCTACATCAAGGGACTGCGAAATAGCAATGCTATTAAATCCCAACACAGAAACACTGAAAACCTGTGATATAAGATATGGAACCAGTGCAAAAACCCAATTAAAATATTTAGAAATTGATCATTCCTGGTTATATTCAGCAGTTAAACCAGAACAAATGCGAACTACGTGCACAAATCAAAGAGACACAAAGATAAAATTGGAAAAGGCCGGAATAATAAGACTCTCACCAACTTGCGTCGGGAGAACCACAGACAGCATGATATTTGGACAAGAAATCAAATCCAGTCGGAGCACATATTTATACAAACCCGAGATTGATCTAATACATGACATGTACCCCATTCTCAATAAAAAAGACCAAAATCCTAGCCGTAATACACCCCAAAGCTTTTAAATAATTGGACCTAAATCTGACTTTAATCAAGCTAAACCCTTAAAACAAATGATAGAAAAATTAAGTGAATTAAAGGAACACAAAAGACGCGAATACAAAACAAACACCCTCCTATATAGCGGTCTAACCTTCCAACTGGTTATGATTGCAGGCATCATAGCATTAATAGTTGGAATGAAGTATGGAATGATGATACCCTGCCCAAAATTGAATAAACAAACATAAAATACCTCAAATTAAAGAACCCAATTGCGATAAACCCATAATCGAAACAAACTTAACAGAAACCCCTAGTACTTCTAAAACAAAAAACAATAAATCAAATAAATCCAAATCACCCATAATAGAGACCCAATTTAAAAATGAAACAGAATGCGATTATTAACACACCCCTATATACAAACCAAAATTTAAATTTACAGAAAGTAATAAGATGACCACGGCAGCTACAAGCATATCAATATTCTGCGTCATGCGAGTACCAATCTGGACCATTGTACGAGAATTCGAACAAGTTGGAAAGCCACGGTGTATCTTTACCGAAAAACACAGAACGGATCCCGGAAGCAAAAAGATTACCATAACCTACGATACAGTAATGGAGGCTATCAGAGCAAATGATTTAAAGATCACACTTATAAGAGAAAACAAGTTCAGAAAACTGGGTAGAACAGCAGTACAGACAAGATAAAAATAGAAACATCCCTACCCCAGCAAAAAGAAATAACTCTACTACTCGGTGACGCAAAGCTTACTCTAGATTTTGACTTTGGGGATCGTTGATGGGAGGGGGGGGTTTTGCACGCATAAAAAAAGAAATTCTGGCACAATATTTATTTACTAAAAAACGCGTACGAGTCGAATGACTCAGTTTACAAGTTAATGAAATAATAAAATGACACACGAGCGCGCGCACACACACAAACATACTTACACAGCCGCACACACACACACACACAAAATTTTTACGCTATAAATTATACACAAGCGATACACCTACGCTTGGCAATACACGGCGCAATTGACGCGTGGGCCCTCCTTGCAGTAAACCAGGCACCAACTCTTTCGGCGTAGTAGGCATCCGATGAAAGTTGTAAGGTACGCTGCGGTTGCGGCGTGCTGTTGGTGGCGTACCTTGGACGTTGTTGTCGTCATCATCGTTGTCGCCGCCCGCTGATGATGGTGGAGGCGAAGGCGATCTTGGCGAATTCATATCCAGGATGCACGGGCAGGGCTATCCGTTGCACTTCCAGCAGCGAAAGAGAAGACACCTCCAACACTGCTGCCACACGTCGTGCTCCGAACTGTTGGCGATGCACACTCTGCACCTCACGTTGATCGGCACAAACTGTACCGCCAGAGAAGCCTTTCGCTCGGCTTCTTACTATTTTTGCTGCAACAGCGCTGACATGTCCAGCATTCTCTGATGGTAGCGCTCGAGCTAGCCGTTCAGCTTCTCCAATGCACGTTTTTTAGCTTCGATACTTGCAAGAAGCGCATCGCGGTGGGCTGCAAATTTTTTCAATTCTGCCATGATGGTTACTTCGTATGTGCTCTCTGTAGAGACTCAGTGAACGTCATTAAAAGGCAAAGAGTGCAGACATTTTTTCCAACGGAAGCCGTTGGAAAAAATGTCTGCACTTTTTGCCTTTTAATGACGTTCGTTGTCTTAAGAATGCGAGACCGTTGGTAACGCTATACTCGGACTAGATTATTTGTATACACTTAAGCTCCAGCGTCGTGGGCTTATCAGAAAAAATCGAAGACGGGTGAGAGCAAAAGAAAGATTCTCAATGTTTTGCAAATCAGCTCCAGGAAGTATCGTGCAATCATGCACTCGGGCTTTGTTTTATTATCGCCAACGGATTAGTTTTCAAAACTAAGCAGAGCACGAATCATCGGATCTCCGATAGACACTTGAGAATAAGTGTAAACTATTTGTACAGAGATTACAGGTATCCGGTAAAAGAGATTAAAATGGTTAGCCGTAGAGTCATAAAAAACTGTTCGGTTCGTGTCACCAGATCTAGCGGTGGCGACGGTCCGTTCTCTGAGACGTGCGCTATCCGTCTAAGGTTTATGACTATTACGTGCCTAAAGCGCAAACAGCAAGTTCGGTATCCAATTTATTTCTTTCTATCACTGGTGGCTGTCTGGATTTCTCAGCTATGGCTGTAATATGCGCTGTTTTAAAACAAATCCTCCTCTTTAACGGTTTTTCTGCTCTGCGATCTTCTTATTCGATGAAATCACTCCTATGAAAGGCATGATATTTTCATATCAACCCTGAGCCGTCTACGAAACTCTTCCGTACGCTAGAGCAGCCATCAGTCAAAATGCGTGCCATTGAGAGAGCCAACTTACTATGTGTCGCAGAAATGTCGAGTGCTACGAACGAAGTTCGCGATGCGATCCGCGAGTAGTCAACGCGCTCACGGGTCGTCACCTACCTGTGCAGAGGAAGTTTACCCGCGAGTGGTACGTGCCCGTTCTTCGATGTGCGAGGAGAGGCTGCGACGCGAGCTGCGCTGCTTGCTGACGCATTGCGCGTACCGCTGGATCGACGATTTTTATCAGAGATAGCATTCTAGTGTTGTGATAAAAATCGTCGGCAGTTTCTTGGTGGAATGCAGTGCACGCGATGTGTACTGTCTGAGGCATATCATCGAGGAATATGGTAAGTGTTTACAGTATTCCCTACAATCAGTTTTTGAAAAAAAAATAATAGCACTTTATTTTTGTTCTTCTTGTAGCTCGAATTACCCTGCAGGGGGACGCTGAGGAAAGCGACAGCGACGCAACGCTGTTTGTGGTGTCGTCACCTTCTTCACCACAGCGAGCCACTTCATCCGAGGAGGAGAATGAGGAGGAGGAGGAGGAGGAGGAGGAGGATATACAAGCTCCTTTGGAGGAGTCCATGGAGGATGATGCTGAGAGCGAGATAGAGGACAGCGATCATGACGATGGTCAGCCTAGCGTCTCCGAGCAGGCTTTCTACAGAGCGGGCGCTCCAGCACCGCTGAGAGATAGCGAGCAAACGATGGAGGCTGCGATGAGTCTGTTCTCGTTTCGCTACGAGCCAGCGCCCGAGTTTGATCCTACGAGAGTCGAGGTTTTCGAGGGCTTTGCGACTCGGGATGAGACCGCTGAGGAAGTTGTGATGAATCCGTATGCACGCTTCGATCAATGCAGCTCGTTCTACCGTTGTATTAATGCAAGTAAGAGAAATTTTTGTTAACTTTTACATTTTCTTAATTATTATTACTAACAATAATAATTTTTTAAGTTATAAGACGTCGTCTGAACGAAGGCATCGAGCCCTGTCCGGATGCAGATCCAGAAAATGACGCAGCTATGATTTTTCAGGCTGCTGCGCTATGAATCATGAATAACGGTCGTTCGCAGGAAGTACGTTGGTTAAATAACTTGCTTAAAAAATTAGCAGACGAGTTATTTTCTATGACTGCGTTCAAGATCGCTGAGTTGTTCAGCGACATCATTCAATGCTACAACGGTCGTGCGGATGAATGAAGTCTTGCTTCTTTGCAGTCGACGACGATAATGCCAGCAGCAGCAGTATCAGCAGCAGCGAGGAAGAAGGCCTATCATCGCCGGCAATATCATCGGACTCTTTAACAGTGCTGAGCCCTACATTGTCGATGCTGCTGGAGGTAGGGTTCTACGATGCGGGTCACCCGATCATCGATGACAGCATAGCGAGCGGTGTATCGCAGGTAGGCGGCGGCGGTGACGGCGGCGATACCTCGAGCGAAGAGGCACCGTCGCCAAACAATAGTATTGTGAAATGCTCACTTTATGCTCAAAATACTAAAAACTAATAAGATTAGTTATTAAAAAGTAAATCCATCGATACCCTTCCTACTAGAATGTAGTATATAATAAGTTATAGCAAATTCAACAAATTCAATAATTAATTGAATTAATAAGAATAAGGAACGACAATGTAAGACGAAGTAAACACGAAAAAATAGTTAAACTCAAAGTAAAATCAATTAAGAAAATCAATAATTGTATATTCACGTAAAATAATAAAGATAAAATAGAACACTGTAATGTATGCACACACCACGACTATAAGGTAAGAGGCGAAGCGAAGCACACCGCAAATCAGCAAAATAATTATCATCCAAATAACGAAGCGATTTCGAACAATAATATAAGAGATAACAATAATCAAAATCTTAATAATTCCACTTCAAATTTGTCAACGAACTTTTTCTGTCATTACTGTCTAAAACCAGGGCATTACAAGCCTAATTGTTATACATTGATGAGGGATATGCAAGAAGGAAACTTGTCGACGGGAAACGGTCGCAGCTATCCTTGCGCGGGCGGAGAGGATGCCGCTTCGAGTGCTCGCCCGATCCCAGAGACTCAGGGAGCGAATACATCCTCTATGAGACAACAGTCAACTTAAATCAAAAGAACTGTGCGCCCAACGTCGATATTGATATTAAAGAGTTGACGCGTCATGCAATTTTTATGTTAGACACCGGGTCTTCGCCAAATCTATTAAAAATTTCACATGTCCCGATTTATTTAGCAATAAACTCGCAAGAAATAATTTTGTTAAGAGGAATAACTTCAACATCAATAAAAACCCTAGGGACTATAACAGTCAATTATGACGGTTTAAACATTTATTTTCACATAGTCGGTGACGAGTTTCCGATCAGAGAAGCAGAAATATTGGGCAGCGATTTCTTTCAACAAACAAGTGCAAAGATTTGTTATGAGAGAAATTGTTTTGAACTAGCAAATACAGAATATCCATTTATTAACAATATACAGAATTTTCAAAATGATGAATATAATGATGAACGGTGGAATTTGAAGAATAATGTAAGCAAGAGACTCGTATCGGAGAGGCTCTCTAAGGGAGATAGTGCAATCGACTTTCGAAAAGAACGTACCAAGTCTCTAGAAAATATTCTTATTGATAACGCAACTCTCAATTTAAGAACAGAAGATAAAGCCATTTTCGTAAATTATATGAGTACGAGTAGTTTTATGCAAGAGGACGAAGCGACCGCTCCACAGGGAGGCGAGATCGGGAACTGCGCATATATACAAGAGGTGCCGTCGGCGAGCGCTAAAACTCTACCGAGCCCAGAGAGCTAAAGAGAGAATATAACTGATGAGTCTCTATTGGAAAGAGAGACTGATTATTTTGATGATTTCGAGAAATTTAATGATAACCTTTTTTTAAACTCCCTAGGAGTGAATGAGACTGAGAGATGAACAGATAAAATTTTAGAAATAATCGGAATATTTAAGGATTTATATGAATATACGCCCGACTACCAGGAGAGCAGCGCACGCGAGTTAAGTGCTAATGAGAATTATGAAAATTTGAATACAAGTGATTATTATAAAAATGACGAACAAGAAAAAAATAAAAATTTGGAATTTAGTGCGCCAATATCTCTATGCCACAGAGGTCAAGCACAGATTGCCAAAGATGATTATGAAAATTATGAAAATGAAATGATAAAAAGTTGTAAACGAATTGAACAAAATGCAGAAATTGAAGAAAATTGTTTAACTGAAGATGTTGAATGTGTATATTTTTGTGCTCAACAAACAGATAATGAAAATTGTGTAAAGTTGAAGAGTAAAATTAAAGAAATGGAAGATTGTGATCCGAGAGAATATAATGGACAAATTCAAGAAGAAAAACAGCCCTACAGCGACGAGCATAGAGCCTTAACGAGTCAAATAAGTCAAAGAGAAAATGCGAGTAAAAGAGAAGATTTCGAGAGAAAAAGGGCCACTGTAAACGTTCCCAGAGAAGTCACAATTGAGAAATATGTGCGTTTTCAAGATGAAATTGTAGAGCAATATTACGATTTCAAATCCAATTTACAGAATTCTGAAAATAATAGTAACAATATAATCAGAGGAATAAGTAATGGTGATGAAGTTTCAAAAATAAATATTTGTAAAAAGCGTGTAATTAGTAAAGGTGCGATTCCGAAATCTATAAAATTGAGAAAGAAAATTAAAAAAATATTACCATCAGATAACAATTACGAGGATTTTACAGATATTTTCTCAAAATCTCGACCGTGTTAATTCCACAATTCAATCAAAAAGCACGAAAATCCCGAAGAGTTTAAGTTCGATGCAATGAGTGAGGCGTTAGAAAATATAACTACCACTGAGAGGAAGGAAAATAAGAATCAAAATTATTTCATATCACAGAAACAGAGACATATTTACATGAGTGTGGGAGAATCGAGGAATTGTTAAATGACTTTCAGAATCCCTATGGAAAACAAGTACACGAAGTGCATGGACTTTGCGTAATATCCAGCACGCCAGCCTACGAAAATACAGAAGGAGCCTACTGTAGTGTTATGCTCATAGACCCTGCAGCGGCCGAAGTTTCCCGCTGTGAGAGAGTCAAAACACTGCTACGCCTCGACCATCTTAATCCGAATGAACGAAAAGCTATTGAAAAGCTTGTTGACACTTATCACGAACAGTTTCATTTAAAAAAACTCACTACTACACATATAATTCAACATCGCATTCCGACTATAGATAATCGGTCCGTAAATGTTAAAACGTACCTCCCTCCTAGAGCACACAGAGGTCCAATTATGGCAAAAATCAAAGAATTTTTGGACG
This sequence comes from Trichomalopsis sarcophagae, assembly GCA_024372645.1. Taxonomy (NCBI): domain Eukaryota; kingdom Metazoa; phylum Arthropoda; class Insecta; order Hymenoptera; family Pteromalidae; genus Trichomalopsis; species Trichomalopsis sarcophagae. Next base: position 140,927 of record QLSS01000283.1, read on the forward strand.
GTGGACTTATTTGACCGTCAAATTCTGGTTATAATAGTCCACTTTGGTGTTTAAGAAAAAAAGACGATAGTCACGGCAATCCAAGATACAGAATAGTTTTGGATTATCGAAAATTAAACGAGGTGACTTATAACTGACAACTACCCTCTTCCGAACATTCAAGACATTTTTGATCAACTCGGAGGCTCAACATATTTTACAGTTTTAGATCTTGCATCGGGTTATTATCAAATTCCATTGCACCCCGAACATCATCACAAAACCGCTTTCACCGTAATAAATGCCGGTTTCTATGAACGTATACCGTAAGTAGAAGCCATAAGAAAATTTCATGGACTGAAAACATAAGACAATTTTTAGGGCTAGCTGGTTATTATCGAAGGTTTATCGACGGATTTTCAAAAATAGCTAAGCCATTAAGTAATCTACTCAAACAAAATGTACCCTTTGAGTGGAATGAGAAGGCGCAAAAAGATTTCGATATACTACGAGAAAAATTATGCAAAGAGCCTGTATTAATTTTTCCCGACTTCTCAAAACCTTTTATACTCACTACCGACGCCAGTCTAACTTGCATCGGAGCAGTGCTTTCTCAAGGCGCGATAGGCCAAGATCGCCCAATTGCATATGCTTCGCGAGTGTTGAATGACGCGGAAACTCGGTACGATACGTATTCGAGAGAAGCCTTGGCTATGGTTTTTGGCATTCGCCATTTCAGACACTATTTATTAGGTACTAAATTCGTCGTTTGCGCAGATCATTTACCACTATGTTGGTGGAAAGACTCTCGAGATCCCGATTCACGTGCAACACGATGGGGACTTAAATTGTCGGATTATAATTTTGAAGTCATCTACAAACCAGGCCGAATCAATCTTAACGCTGACACACTCTCTCGAAATCCAATCGAAGAGAATTCAAAATCAATAATGCTTATTCACCAAAGCACAGGAAGTCATGCAGAAACCGAAGTCGAAAATGAGGACCAATCACCCCTAGAGTCAGCAGTTACGGAAGTCACAACAGGGCGAATGACGCGTACACGCGCAGGTAAATTAAGTCGGCCTGATTACAGAGAAAACCGAAAGAAACTTCCTAAAGTAAATAAGGGGACTAAGGAATTTAGGGGGAAGGAGAGATTCGAAGAAAATATTAAAACACATGCTGATAAAACTGTTGAGGGAACCGTCGGGACACGAACGAACGAAGAATCTTATAAATCACCTATCAACAATCAAAGTGCGTCAGAACTAATGAATCTCGACGATATTGGCACGCATAATGTCAGTAATCAAGATCGAGAAAATATAACTAATCAGGAAGATAACGATTCTGTTATAATACCGAATACACAAAAACATTCCAAAAGTTATGGCAAAATGTTTGCTGAGACCCGAGAACAGCTGTCAATGCGTAAGGATAATTATTTATATTTTTTATCCTCTATGCACCAGCCTTGCTACGAAGGAGCACGACTTCTAGAGAGTCGTAAGGAAGTACCGCGATTACAGGAATTGACTGCGGGGGAGTTAAGAATAATGCCGAAAAGCAATAAATGACACTTCATCATAATATTACGGGGACTTGAACGCGAGAGTATCTCGAAAATCACAGAAAATTTATTTTCCGGTTTAAAGCAGTTAAAATCATTTATCCTGAAGGAATAAATCAAATCACTTAGTCTTGCAAAAAGCGTCTCGATTGAAAAGGTACGATGGGACGATGTGATGGATAAAATTCGAAGCACTCTAAAAGGATCATAGGTTAAAATAATAATTTGTAAAGGCACTATTACTTATCCGAGTTTAATCGAACGAACAAAGATCATAGAGGAGTCTCATTGTTCTGCTATAGGGGGACACAAGGGTGTGCACACAACTTACAAACGCATCAAACAAAATTTCTACTGGGAGAACATGAAAATTGACATACAGATGTATATTCGTAAGTGTTTACCGTGTCAATTAAAGAAATTAGTCCGAGTTAAAACTAAAAATCGTATGGTTATCACAGACACACCTGTTCAACCCTTTGAAGAAATTGCTTTAGACATAGTCGGTCCGTTTCCGCAAACAGAAGACGGACACGACAACATATTAACAATACAATGCTGTTTGACTAAATACTCTCTAGCTATAGCGCTTAAGGACGCCACGGCACGGTCGGTCGCCGACGCGCTGACAAAGCGCTTTATTTGTACCTTTGGCGCTCCTATCGCCATTCTGACTGATCATGGTACACATTTCCTAAGCAGTCTAATGAAACGAGTAGCAAAAAGATTCAAAATTACGCAATTCAAGACGACAGCTTTCCACCCACAATCAAACGGCTCTCTAGAGAGAAGTCACTATGTATTGAGTGAATATTTAAAACAATTTATCTCGCAAGACGAACAATGGGACCAATGGCTAGAGATGACTGCTTTTTCGTATAATACGTCCGTACACGAAGCAACACAACACACGCCCTACGAGTTGGTTTTTGGAAGGCTGGCTCGCTCACCATCGAGCGATCCATTTGAAACAGAGTACAGACTTCCGACGTATGCCGATTATATTACCGAATTAACAACAAGGTTGGATAACATTCAAGAAATTGTGCGAGAAAAACTAATAGCAGCCAAGTGGCGCCCAAAATACTATTATGACAGAAGTGCGAATCCACAAGATTTTAAAGTTGGCGATTATATTTGGCTACTTAAGGGGGGGCAAATTCATAAATTAAAAGACCAGTACGAAGGTCCTTATTTAGTCGTAGATATACTTCATAATGGTAATATTAAGATACAACTAAAAACTAACAAGTACAAAGTAGTTCATATGAATCGCGTACGTATATCATACATTGAACCAGAAAAGATTTAAGTCTAAAATAATTAGATGACATATGTCAAATATAGTTTAAGTATAAAGTATGATTCTATTTTACTCTATTCAAATTAACATAATGCATAATTACAGTATTAGCGTTAATCGATTAAACAAGTGAGATAAAAATGTCATAAAAAGAAAGTAGTAGAAAAATAAAAGTTGAAATTTATATTTAAAGAAACCAAGCTTAAAAAAAATATATAATCAAAAGATCAACTCGCCTCAAGATACACTATAATCCGTAAGAGTGTACCAATAAACTCGATAGCACCTTCATAACAATACTAGACATGATCGCTAGCGCCCTGATGGCGATTATATAGAGATATTTTGGAAGATAATAGAGAAGAAATTACAAGGGAAATCGTCTGATATAACTGCTTTAATTCGAGAAAATCCAAAAATTGTACCTCCCAGAGAAAAAAAAATTTTAAATAATTCTCAAAAATGCAGGAAAATCTTTGTTGGGTTTCACATACATTTATATATTACTATTTCTAATAATAGGCAGAGCCAAATTTAGTTATTTCATTACAATTAAAATAACAATAATCATGACATCAATCTTTCATTGTGCAATTAAATTTATTCTTTCTTTTCTTTTACTTCTCCATCACAAATTAACAACGACCATTTTAAATAATCGCCAAGCAAAAAAATTAACAAGCATCATTAAACAAATTTAATTTGATATAAACATTAATGAGAAAATACAAATATATGTTCAACTTTCACTCATAAAACTCACAAATATATCACTTTTACTCGGACACAAAAACAATTATCACTGAATTAAGAAGAATCACGTAGTTAACCATTTCAACGCTTGTAAAACATTAATACAAGATTTTACACAACTCAAAGAACACAAAAGAGGAGAATTTCTGTTTTATTGTTTTAGATTCCGCCTACGTTGAAGAATCCAATTCTTAGACAACTTAGAGTTGGGTTAACTCGAAAATTCAGTTGAGTTAAAAATGGCTGTTTGTGATACCAGTGCGGAGGATCAAGCCCTAATGAGAACTCCACTGTACATATCCACGAACAATCGCCCGAGTTCCAAGCATCCTGAATACACCACTTATAAAGACAGACTATACACTTTCATACTATGGTCGGAAGGATCAAGTCACAAACCGGAGGTTCTAGCAGAGATGGGCTTCTGTTATAATTATTACAAAAATCAAGTATATTATTTTTACTGCGATTGCAGAATGTCTCAACCTCAACACAGAGAAGATCTATGGATTAGACACGCCATCCTTGCACCAGACTGTAATTATCTAAGAATCCGAAAAGGAGAAGAATTTATAGAAAAAGTATGTACAAGAGTAAACTTTAATAGAGAATCACCACCAGAGAGTTTACATTGCAATAATCAAGATTCTAATTCGGATAAATTAGATATTGTAGTAATGAAACCACTAGATTGTAAAATATGTTTCAGAAAGGAAGTCAAGATCCTTTTTTTTCCTTGTTCTCACTTAATTGCTTGCACAGAGTGTGGCGTCAAATTAAAAGAATGTTGCACATGTAAACAAGCAATCGAACATATGATACATGTAAACTCTTAAAAGAGGAAACAACTTGAAGATTCCATCAAACGTATAAAAAGAGAAAAAAAAACATAAAATGATATCTAACCCGACCATTCAGAAGAATTAAGGACCGTTATATGACGATTTCAACGAAATTTAGATAAAATATTAACCGAACTATTACTGCAAGAAGAGATAAAATGAATGAATATATAGAAGTACGATTAAAAGTAGATGATAATATTATTGAAATAAGAAGAATTAGACACCGCGTGCAGAACCATCGTATAATTAGCTGAACAATGAACGAGAATTTGAATATACTGAACATTCAACAAGAAATAATTCATCAAGGAAGCAGCCACGAGTGTATTGTTGAGCCGACTTCATGCACCACTGTAACGTTCCAGATCAAGACTTCAAAACAATAAACAAGTAAATAGAAATTAAGAACAAGATATATTTTAAGAGGGGATCGGGATCCTTTTTTTCTATCATGTTACGTTCGAGTTAATTAACAAAATATTTGATTGCAAAAGGAATATTAAATTTCTAGTAGGACCAAAGACGTAACATTGAAAAAGGGAACATGGTCCTTTGCATGCATTAGTTATAGAAGAAATTAATAAATTAAATTGACAACTATTATTACTAAATATTAAGAATTACATAATCAATGAGGCTACATAGTGATACCAAAAGAATCACGTACTTACACGAAGAAAAAAAAAATACAAAAAATAGAAAGTTTTGAAGAGTAAATACTATTAATATTGTTAAAAATAAAGATATTATTGTTAAATGCACATTCCCGATAAAGTACAGGGACCATTATAAAGGAGTATATAAAATCAAAACTATTATTAAAGTTGCTTACATTATAGCCATATTATATGCACTTGCATGACAATTATCAAGAAATATATCTAGAAAAACCAAAACAGAATAAAATCAAGAAAAAAATAAAGTATTAATTAAGCATTGTAATCGAAACCAAATGCATTACCACTTTTTTTTTTTACTATGATAGAATAGTAAGTAACATTAGTATCTATACGAATATCGTCGAACCAAATGATAATTACCTCATTTACAAACACATACTGATTACTAAATTAAGGATACCAGATGTAAAATGTCAATCAAAATATATATATTGCAACGGCAAAATACAGGCAGCAGTAGAGCTCCTATTATTTTCCATCTCCCTCTCCTAGGGCCTGGGATGCAGCGTCGTCATGCGTATTTTGCTCCAGTCTCTAGCGCGTGCACGCACCAACGACGCGAGTAGACGCGCGCTACCTGATAATAGGTCGCTCGCGCAGCAGCTTACTCTCTCTCTCTCTCTCTCTCTCTCTCTCTCTCTCTCTCTCTCTCTCTCTCTCTGCGCGTTTTCACAGGCCCGCGGCCGATCAAGCGCTCACTCGCGGCACTCTACCTTGAACCATCGCACTGACTATACTTGCTCTCGTTCGATAACCAGTCATTCTCCACGTGTTCGAGAGGAAGGAAACAGCGAAGTACCACGTCGTAGTCACAGTCTCTCACGTTGGGAGTTTTATTAGTATAATATTTTTCTCTTATGTATTACTAACTTCTACACCCGGGTATCTCCTTGTGAATGATCCGGGGAAATCTATCCGAATATCGGAAGATTTCTGCAACTAATCTTTTAACACGCCACCGACGGGTTGTAAAAATATAGCTTTACTCTATCCAATTGGTCCTGCTCAGTTGGTTTTCCCATGGTCACATTCGCGTTTATTCATTATTTTACTAATCAATTACGATTAAAATATTTTGTGCTAATAACATGTGCCAGAGAAATACGAGGTCGAATGTGTCACTTTTCAGTGTTTAATTTTCACATAACACAGTATAGAAAAATCATAAAAAATCAAATTATTTCATTTTCAAACAGATGTATCATCTTTTTTTGTAGTATACTTGATTATTCTGTCAGCCCCGTTTGAAAGCTTCGTTAGAGAGTAATCTCTCGGACGTGTGACACAGGCAATGAAAATCAAGTAGTTGTAAAATCAATATTTTTTTTTAATGCATCACGAATATTTCACTATCATCAATCATAAAGAAAACAGTATAACATTAGAAAATTCTGCAATAGATTATTTAGTTAAATAGCTCTTTCTCTGTCATCAACATTTGATAATTTCAACTAATATCTATCCCATTTCAATAATAATAATATGTATCAAACTAGCTCGACTTTAGATTACTTCTCTGTATCGAAAATCATTAACAATTGATAACTCTATTTACGCCGTAATCAGTCTCCCATGTCTGAATTTGAGTTTTTCCGCGAAGTGCCGTATTATTGTATTGAGGCATTGACATTATTGCGAATTACATATCACGTTGGTAACTACGTTGTTTACATCTATCCTGGATCAATAAAGGAGTAATGGCAGTTCGGCCAATACTATTAAATATAAACATATACTTCTGTCTCAATTATTTACCTTATCCCGCAAAACCGACCAGTACCTTATGTTCTAATGATTTCAATTTATTCAAATAAAACACAGAAAAGGCTATTCACAATAAAATAAATTATCTGTATCTCTTAAATCTTCTTATTACGGTCAATGTAAGGCATTTTTTACGAATAATCACGCAACTCTCTTCAAGATAAAATTTAAATGATCCCAAACAGTAAATTAAAAATTAACGGAAATTTTAGAACGTTTCAATATGCAAAGAGAATATCAAAAAATATGTTAATAAAAAAAAATACAATATCATAACT
>QLSS01000283.1:148201-162452 GCA_024372645.1 Trichomalopsis sarcophagae
AAGAAATAATGTAAACGCTCGCAAGATAGGGAAATAAGATTAAGAAACAAAATTCACAAACATTAATTGTGAGCGTCAGAGGCTCACCTCAGAAAGCTCATTCTAGGGGGAAGGTGTGAAATACTCACTTTCTTTCGCATTCTTAAAATACTAAAAACTAATAAGATTAGTAATTAAAAAAAAATAGTTAAACTCAAAGTAAAATCAATTAAGAAAATCAATAATAGTAAATTCACGTAAAATAATAAAGATAAAATAGAACACCGAGATGTATGCACACACCACGACTCTGCGGCAAGAGGCGAAGCGCAGCACACCGATACGCACGCACACATTACGCTTTTACAGCAGAGGCAAGAGACCAAGCGAAGCACATCGATATGCACGCACATATCACGACTCAACGGCAGGAGACTAAGCAGAACATACCGATACTAATAACGAGTCACTACAAAATATAACGAATACAGCACAGCACAAGCAGAAGAGAAAAAAAAAGAAGCCTACTGTACATCGTGGACCGCGCAGACCCGAAAGCGATGCAAGTGCAATGAAGAGAGGCCGTGGAACACGCAACGCTATCGGTAAGTGACACATAAGTCACCCGCGCTAGAAGCTCGAGGGGCCACCAAAGAGGACCAGGCGCAAGCCGCCTCAAAATGCACAGAGGAAGCTTCTAGGGGTTTGCAGATAAGGAAAGTAAATCAGAGGCGAGTTTGACAAGAGAAGAGCACGAGGGGACTCGATGTACTAGAGGAGAGGATTTTTACTCTAGTTTTCTGATTGGCCCTCTCTGCTAAAGCTCCAGATAAGGCAAGAAGTTGCATCTAGACCTTCTAATTGGCCAAACACTAACCCCGCCGAAGAGACGAAAATCGGAGATCGCCTCTCCTACGAGAGTATAAAAGAGCCCAGCAACAGGTCCGCATTGGCCAGTCTGCTTCAAAAATCGTTGCCACGCGAAAGCTCTACCCGAGCCCGGTCCGGTATAACATCTTGGAACTTAGAATATTTTCGACCGTTCGGGACTTAGAATATTTCGGGCAGTGCAAAGAATTATAAAATTTCCGACGGGTCAAAAACTTAGAATATTTCGGCTAGGGAGACAACTTGAACATTCAGATGTAATAACCCGTAGAGTTACTGTCCGACGACAGCTTTCAATAGCTTAGGACATAACAGTATTGTAAGCGGTTCTGCTGCAGCTTCTGATTCGGATCAGGAGCTTTGCAAAAGTGCGCATCGTGCAATCGCAGTTTTTTGGCGATGTATGTTTTTGCAACCTTGCGCACTATTATTCGCCCGACACTATGTCGTCGAGCAAGCGCGAGCAGTTCTTGCTGTGGCACAGTGAGATGCGTGCAGCGAACGCAGTATTAGATTTCAGCAAGGAAATCGTCGACTACTGTTGTATGGATGTGACCAATTTGCGTCGCACGTGTTTGGTTTTCAGAAAAATTTTTCTCGAAGTCGTAATCACGGACCCGTTTGTAGTGGCTACAATCATGTCCGCGTGCTCTCATCTCTATAGAACAAATTTCTTAAAGCCACAGACTATAGGAATAGTCTCCAGGGGCGGGTATAGGGGTGCCGACAAGCACTCCTAAAAAGCCGTTGAGTGGCTGCTGCAGTGCGAGCGTGGGGTCGTACTTTCGACGCGTTGCTCAAGAGTACACGCGCTAAAATCGCGCAGATCCAACAGGTCGGTTACGAGACGCCCGCAATTTTGGAGTGAGAGTTTGACAAAGTCAAGCGTGAAAACCCCGAAATCGCCAAGTACGTGTCGGAGCATCCGCTCATTAGCAAAATAACGCTTAATCCTCGTGACGCGTTCTTCAGCGGACGGAGCGAAAATTTCGTCACAGTTTACGATGCTAAGCCAGGCGAGCGTATTCTGTATACAGATATATGCTCGCTGTGTCCTTACATTTGTAAACGAGGCAGAGTTCCTCTCGGTCATCCAAAGGAAGGTTTAAGTCGGCGAGGAATCTGATGAGCTGACGGGTGTCAATGTCAATAATTTTTCGGCCATAGATAGGCTGGTAAAATGTAAGGTTTCACCGCCGAGAAAATTGTATCAGCCTCTTTTGCCGATAAAAATGCACGGCAAGATTCTCTTAGCACTGCGTTGTACATGCTGCGAAACGATGCGGCAGAGCGATTGTTGCTACCCGGATGCGAGTCAGCGAGAGTTCAGCGGAACCTGGGTGGCGGAAGAGCTGCGATAAGCCATCGAACTCAGCTATACTATAACTGAAATATTCATCATATGGCAGTATAGTATGCCTGAGTACTATCCGCTGACAGGTAAAAGAGAACTTTTCGCTGGCTATATCGACACTTTCTTACGATTAAAGCAGGAAGCATCGGGGTTTCCAGCTTGGTGCGTTGACGCGGAATTGAAAGCGCGTTACGTTCGCGAGTATAGCGAAAATGAAGGGATATCGCTCGATCTGGAAAAAATGGTGAAAAACCTTGGTCTGAGCACTGTTGCGAAGCTCTGTATGAACTCGTTCAGGGGTATATTGGGACAGCGCGATAATTTAAAACAAACGGTAATCGTCAAGGAGCGCGAAGACCTCCTTTAATCAAAATTCGGAAAATATTTATGTGCATTTCGACACTAATGATCGCGACTTTATAGAAAATGACGAGTTTAATATTCGAGAAATAAATTACGAATCAAGTGAAAATATATATACAATTGAATATGTTGAGAATTTATTTAAAGAAATTGAGCGTTTAAAGAAACTTCTACAAGCTAACACTTCTCAAGACAAGGAGAGTGAACATACAAATTATGTGAATATTGAGAAAAATGTCGTTATGAAAAAAATTGAATCCAGTGCAGAAGACGAAAAATGAAGTTAATTTTGTTGAAGTTATTGATGATGAAATGATTAATGATGATGTTGATACGAAAAATGTATTTGTTGATGAGGTTACGGAGAATATATTTGAGGAGAATAAAAATAACGATAATTATGAGATATTTGCTAATAATGCTACTGATTATATGGAAATAAACAAGAATATAGATTAAATAATTGTCATTTTGTTGAAAATTATATCGAAAATAGTCACATGGATGACTTATGTTACAATTATATGGAAATTTCAGATAAAGATTATTTTGCCAACGGAATGCCAGATCACGCGACGACAATTCCCATCTTCCAAATCACGGAAGCTGAAAATGCCGGAATGCCAAGAATAGATCGTTTGAAATCATTGCTAAGATATACTCATTTAGAAACCGAACTGCGCCAGCCAATCGAACGCCTCATAGAGGAATATGCCGATTGCTTTCATTTAAAAGGGGAAAACTAGGGTCCTACTAATTTTATTAAACATCGAATACTAACTGTTAACGATGTGCCTATTTGTACTAAACCTTATAGATTTCCTCACGCTCTTAAACAGGAACTCGATAATCAAATACAAGAAATGCTTGAGGGAGGTGTAATTCAGCCTTCTAATTCTAATTATTCATCGCCTGTATTTTTAGTAACAAAATCTCCGGACAGTAAAGGCGATATCGAGTAGTTGTTGATTTTCGAAAACTAAATGATATAACTATAAAAGACAAATATCCGTTACCGAATATATTAGATATTATCGATCAAGTAGGTGGAGCAGAATATATTTCGGTGTTTGATTTAGCTCAGGAATTTTTCCAAATTCCGTTGCATGAAGCTGCTAGACATAAAACGGCCTTTTGCTCTTCGAACGGTTTGTATGAATTTACTAAAATGCCAATGGGTCTTTCGAACTCACCAGCAACATTTCAGCGTTGTGTTGATAAAATCTTTAAAGATATGCAAGGTAAAGAGATATTTTTATTTTTAGACGATGCTGTTATATACGGGAAAACTATCGAGGAACATAATATTAAATTCGAGAAATTTTTGAAAAGATTACGTGAAGCTAATTTAAAATTGCAACCGGATAAATGCGAGTTTTTAAAGAAAGGAGTTATTTATTTTGGACATTTGTTATCTAAAGAAGGAGTCAAACTGGATCCTAAGAAATTAGAAGCAGTACGAAATTTTCCATTACCTAAAACTCAGAAAAATATTCGCGAATTTTTGGGACTAGCAGGTTATTATTGCCGATTTGTACATAATTTTTCGGGCATTGCTGAACCTTTGAGTCACTTACTAAAGAAAGACGTAGAACTTGTATGGACTGAGCAAACTCAAGAAGCATTTGATATATTAACCCATTAACGTCCAAAACAGAGAAATCGTAACTCTGTTTTCAACCGTAAATCTATCACATATTCCACGGATATATTCAAAGCAAACATACTTTTTCTTAAGTATTTTTTTCTCTACTTTCCATTTCTGGTATCAGAATTGCGAAGTTTTCACTCAAAAATCTAGTATGGCGACGTTTAAAAAAAATGCAAAATTTCGATACTTTTTTTTTTTAATCCAATTTCTTGTTGTGTTCTGAATCTATTGATAACTTATTACTGAGTACATACACAGAAACTTCTAATAATTATACGAATGATCAATTTAAATTGGAAAACGAATATATTTATAAATGGATCGACGGAGAAATAAGTTATTCCTGCAAAATTGAAAATGAAATATTATTATCTGATAGTCATAAGAAAGACATTAAAAATATGAGTCCAGTTGACCTATTTGAGATATTTTTTTGCAAAGAAATTAAAAATTATATTATAGAATCAACTAAGATGAATAATTGCAGTCTAACAATGTCAGATTTGAATATATTTATAGGAATAATACTTTTCTTAGCATTCAATAAAAGGAAAAGTTAAAGAGATTATTGGTCTAATGATCCCTTGTTATCTAGTGATGTAGTGAAATCGGCTATGGGACGCCGTACATTTGAAAATATAAAATCTAAGTTGAAATTATCAAAACCAGGGGATGAATATTGCAATGATAAAGCTTGGCGAGTTCGTCAAGTCATGAATCTGTTTCGTAGAAACATAAAATTGTTCGGGTACTTTCAAAACGCGATATCTGTAGATGAAATAATGGCCAAATGCTACGCTAGAACTAGTATGAAACAGTTTATTCGCGGCAAACCAATTAGATTCGGTCTGAAATTTTGGGGTCTATGTACATTAGATGGATTTTTATTAGATTTTGATCTATACTGTGGGAAGAATTCAACTATTGGGGATAAATTAGCCAAATGTGCTTTAGGAACTCGAGTAGTAATGAATTTACTTGACAATTTTTTTCCAACGCTAACTTTTCGTAAAGTAGGCCTTTACCATCTATACATGGACAATTACTTCACAAGCTTAGACCTTTTTGTACATTTAAGAAAAATGGGTTTACGTTCCACTTGTACTATTAAAGAAAATAGGATAAAAGAAAAAAATTATATTGATAAAAAATCAACAAGAGGCACATACGCCACAAAGCACCGATTTCAATAAATTCTAAACCGATTTCAATAAATTCTACAGCATCTGGAGTAACACCACTGTTACCCTCGAAAAGATATTCCAAAGAAGTAAAATCAAAAATAGACATATCTTTTCCTAATGCATTTCATCTTTATAATAGGTTTATGGGAGCGGTTGATGTTCATGATGGAAATCCAAGTTTCTCCAGCTCTCTCCAGATCTCGGCGATATCAGTCAAGGTTGACAGGCGTGAATAGTAATAATCCAGCCTGGCTTCCTCGACCTGTTTATGAGTATAGTCCCTAGCTTATCTGTATAAGCGGAGATCTGAATCAAGCCTGGAGTTCCTGAAACGCCTGTATAGTCTATCCCTCTCGGATACAAGGTCACGATGAGCCGTGGAGAACCACGGGTAACGCTGTTTTTTAGGTGTTACAGTCCGTGATTGGGCGAGTTGATTAATGGCGTTAGTAAGGTTAGCGTTAAGTGTAGAGATGCATTCGTCAAGTGATGATAGGGTGAGAGACGACCAGTCACATGCGCTAAGAAAGTCCCTTAGCTTCTCGGCGCAGATTCCTTTAAAGTTACGGTAGGAGTATGTGCTAGGTACGTATCGTGGAATCTGTACGTCGAGAGTGGCCGTGATAAGGTCATGTCCGTTGATGAAAGGTGAGTCTGTCTTCCAGTGTGACAGCAGGCGATCCTGCTCGTCGATCAGACACAAGTCAAGCCAGGTATCAGAACCCTGTTTATGGTGCGTGGCACCATATGGGATAGAAGAAAGGGAATTTTCATCAATGAAGGCCCTGATGAAACAGGCATCTTCAGAGGATGAAAGCTGATCAGAGTTGAAATCTCCCATTATGACCTTCGTTGAGTAATTGTGCATGTGGATAGTTAGCTGGTCTATAAAGTTAGAGCCTAGAAAGAATGGAGCGTGAGGAGGACGATACACAACTCCCACGAAGATCGGGGAGATTCCCTTTGCCGATACCTCACAGAAAAGGTATTCAGGCTTACCCGGCCTGCCAAACCATTCACCGTCAGATGATGAGATAACGCTAGCCGTCAGTGATATATGTATGTAGAGGGCCACACCTCCTCCGTTTCTGTTTCTGTCCCGTCTGTAAAGTACGTAGTCGTCCAGTGAAGGGATGGACGTTACCTTTTCGCTCAACCAGGTCTCAGTAACAGCTATTACGTGGAATGGAGAGCGAGTGGATAAAAAGAGCCTGATCATCTCAATGTGACCCGTAAGCGAGTTCGCATTGAAATGACAGACTCGTAGACCCTCGGACAGAGACGCCTCAGAGCCGGGTGAAAACGTGGCAGATGAGCTTGATGGTGGGTGTGGTGAGATGATATGTTTCTATTTGAGCCTCAGTGTAGAGCGATGTCGGCAGTGAGAGGGAGCCGGGCTAAAGAAGCATCCAGATCAGCGTCGGTGTTGATGACGGTGGCCCGCTCCCTGTCGTCGTTGCAGCGCATGTAAAGCCTTCCTTCTCGGGTGAACGTGCGGCAGCTCTGCCTCCTCTTGGCCTCCAGCCTGGCCCTCGAACGCAGCTTATGGACGTCAGAGGGAAGCAGCTCGTTGATGTTTATGAGCCCTTGATGGTCAGGGCTCAGAGCTTTAGCTTCCTCCTGCAAGGTGGCGTAAAATTCGCTGGTGTGCAGCTTACGTTTCCGGGCCTTAGCGATTACTATGGAGCGTGCAAGCGCGCTTGAGGACAGGGTGACGGCTAGTGGTGGAAGTCTGACGTCACCCCTGGCGGAGTTGTTGGATGCATCAAGTCTCCCCATGGTCCTGACTGATGCTATATCCCTTCTGAGGACCGTGGGGTCAAGCGCGCTCAAGACTGAGTAGGCGAGGAGGTGCAGCGAGGTTTCGCGGGTGTAGTGCAGGCCAGTGACGACGATCACGCTGTTGGATGACTGCTCTTGTCGCCTCTTGACCTCAGCCAATTCGCTGCGCAGACTACAGATCTCCGCAGCGCCCGGCATAGTACTACTGCTGTCCTGCTGCGTTGTCAGGCTCCTCGACGAGAGGTCTTCTATTTGTGCCTGCAACTCGGTGATGGTGGACTCAGCATTTTGAATGCGAGTCTTGAGTGCAGGCAGCTCATCGAGGGCCTTGAGACGCTTCTCCAGCGGTCCAAGTCGCTGCTCAATCTTGGAGATCCTCTCTGACACGATGTTCTGCGTCTTGAGGAATTCCGTTTGAGCGTTGCGGATGTCGTCTAGAGCTCCGCGAATATCCATCAAAGCCGCCTCAATGGACGGCGTAGGTGTCGTTGCGCCGGCCAGGCGGGTTGGTGACGGATTCCGCGAAGCGTTGGCTGATGGTGGTGCCGACCGCGTCTTCTTGCCCGCTGGTTGCTGCTGTTTGGGAGTACCCTTGCCTGCTGCTGTTGTTGAAGTTACTCCCAACACAGTTGTTGCAGCAGAGAATGATTTTGTCCTCGCTTTGCCTCCCCTGCCGTTGCTCTCCGCACAGGAGAGACAGGCTGACGTTGACAGTGTTCTGACACTTTACGTGGAAGTATAAACCACTTCCACATGAAATGTCACTTCTACGTTCTTCTCGCCGTTTGCACTCAATTCTCGTCGATAATTTATTGGCTGTCGGTGAGGCAGATATTCGTTAAGAGTGATAGATTATCGACGGAGTGATAGAGTAGATGGTATGACTCTTACGGCTAGATGGCGTGTTAGTGGAGAGAATGTGAAAGTGAAAGTACCGACCTCTAAAAAGTGTGAAGACGTCTTGAAGATTCTCCCACGATGTAGCAGGTGTCGCCACGATGTAGATTTCGGAGAGAAGGAGACGCCGTGCAGGTGCGAAAACAAGCCAAGCCAAGCGGAGCAGATTTGTAGGTTAGGAGCAGTGTAGAAAATTGGCAGATGAAATGATGAGTTAAAAGAATTGCAGCCTTCGGTGATTTATATATCAGCGTGAAGGTTGCAAAAAGAAGCGTGCAACTATCTACAACAGAAGAGGGCCGGAAGGCAAGAAGCAACAGAATAATAGTTCAAAAGAATGGCAGATCAGCAGAGCTGTCAACTGTACTCACCAGAGAGAGAGAGAGAGAGAGAGGATGAGAGATGCGAGAGAATCTTCCAGGACACTCATCGAAGGGACGCACAGGGTCGGTACGTGGTGAATCTGCCGTTGAAGCCTGATCTCCCGTCAGTGGGAGCAGAAACTCGACGCATGGCTCTTGGGTCTCTTTCGCATTTGCATCGTCGGTTTTCACGTGATACGATGCTCGCCAATTCGTATCACGAATTCATGGAAATGTACGAGAAGTTAGGGCACATGACGCGCCTTACACCTCCTCGGGTGACAGTCATTCGTCTGGCTCAAGCAGGGGCGTTTGCTGAGGAGATTAAGTTGTTGAGATCGGGAAAGAGACAGCCGAAGGGCAATCGGCTCAGCAGTTTAAACCCATTTTTAGGCGAGGAAGATGGCCTCTTGCGTGTAGGAGGTCGATTGTCAAACTCCGGTCTCTCTTTCGATCGGAAACATTCCCCGATATTGCCGCAAAGTTCTGCTCTTAGCTTGTTGTTCGTCCGACATGCTCACCATCAGTGTCTTCACGGCGGTCCCACCTTGACGTCGAGCATTTTAATGCCGCAGGTTTGGATTCTTGGTAGAAATCGGATTGTAAAATCGACAATTCGTGCATGTGTACCTTGTCAGCGGGTCAAGCCTCACTCGGCTCAACAACTCATGGGTGAGCTTGCTGCTGATAGAGTGACAAGTAGTAGGGCTTTTTCTCATTCCGGTCTCGATTACGCAGGTCCCTTCCAAATTCGGATGTCCAAGGATCGTGGAATTCGTTCCTTCAAGGGCTACATCGCGTTGTTTGTCTGCTTCGCTACTCGTGCTATCCATCTGGAGCTTGTTGGTGACCTAACTTCAGCGGCGTTCATTTGTGCGTATCGTAGGTTTGTGGGACGTCGAGGCATTTGTCAAAAACTCTACAGCGATAACGGCACTAACTTCCAAGGAGCAGATAAGGAGCTAAGGAGAATGTTCCAGTGTGCCTCAGACTTCTACAAGAAGGTCATTACGGTGGTTTGTGGGAAGCAGGCGTCAAGTCGGTGAAGCACCACGTCCTTTTCAGGACGATCGACTCTACTTTTTGTATTTCCGTGCGTCGCGTGTGTGAGTGCAATTTTGCGTGGGGTGTGCTGTTTGAGTGTCTTCTTCGAGTGTTGGGACTTCGGCCACGTGCGAGTTTCCTCGACGTGCCGATCTCCACCCGGCGATCGCTACCTACGCGGCAGGGCTGAAAAGGTCTGCCCGTGGTCCAGGATTGGTTCCCTCGAGACGTCGAGGCGTCCTGCGACCGAGGAAGGTGCATCCCACCACGTGCGGCCAGGGCTTTACGTCTCGCCATCCACGTCCCGTTTGCGATTCAGGTAGGAGAGCTCTCCAGCGTGCGTAAAGGTACCTCGCGGCGATAGTGTAATTTAAGTGCGTTTCTTTATCTCTCTCTCTTTTATTATTGATTTATTAGAATCTCTTTCCTGTTCTGCGTCAATTATAATTGCGTTTCTTTCTCTCTTTTTGATCTAATTTAGAGTCTCTTTTCAATTGTAAAATTTCTTTGTTGATTAAAATAAATCATTCGCTTGCCCCGACTTTTCTCTCTTATTCGCGAGAGTTTTTACGCTGAGGCAAGTCGTCTTTTTCCCGCGAAATTTGTGTACATCGATTTATTCACCCAACCTTCCCTCACTCATTCCACCATTTTAATTTTAATATATATATATATATATATATATATATATATATATATATATATATACATTTTATTTGAACTCATTAACTTCAAATCAAGGTTGGCAACCTAATTATATTGGTAGTAATAAAAATAATAAAAATACTATAACAGCATTACAGTATTATGCTTATAAATTACATGTTCGAAATCATTTTAATCCCTGTTTGAATATGGGAAAATTAACACAACAATTTATAGTCGATGCATGGACAAAAGTTGAAGGTAATCGATTACATTATATTCGTAATAATCAAGCAAATTTACGAACAGAAATATATAGAGGATTGATGGATCACATCAATAATAAAGCATCAAATGAAGGGATGAACGTGGGTAAAATGGTAATATTGCCTTCTTCTTTCATCAATGGTCCTCGATCATTGCAACAAAATTATTTAGATTCAATAACCGCAGTTCAAACTTGAGAAAAACCTGATCTATTTATTACAAAAACTTGTAATCCTAAATGGCCCGAAATAATAGAAAATTTACGTTCTAGTAAAACTGCTTTAGATAGACTCGATTTAGTTGCACGAGTATTTAATATGAAAGTTAAAAAATTTTTAAACGAATTAATAGAAAAACAAATTTTTGGTAAAATAATTGACTACCTTTTTGTTGTAGAATTTAATAAACGAGGTTTACCTCATATCCATCTATTAATTTGTCTAGATTGTAAAGATAAATTTTATAATTCAGATTTAGTAGACGCTATAATTAGTGCTGAAATACCCGATAAAGCCAAATATCCAAAGTTATATGAACTTGTTAAAAATCATATGATTCGTGGACCATGCGGAAAACAAAATGAGAATTCTCCTTGCATGGATAAGGTAAAGAATAAATGCACTAAGAATTATCCTAAACCGTTTAACGATGTAACAGAATATAATGAAAGCATTGGATATCCGTTATACAGGCGTCGAAATGATGGAAGAAAAATTTACTCTGGGTGTAACAGAATTGCAAATAATCAATTTGTGGTCCTTATAATGCTTATTTGTTATTAAAATTCAACTGTCATATAAATGTAAAATATGTAGTACAGTTAAATCAATTAAATATTTATTTAAATATTTTTACAAAGGGCCGGATGCTGCTTTAATTAATTTTAAATCTAAATGTGTGACAGATAGTGAAGCAATTAACGTTAAAACTTTAAATTACGATGAAATTGACCGATATTTAGCTCTACACGGTATGTGTCTCCTCCTGAAGCAACGTATCGTTTGTAAGAATATTATATGTATGAACATTCTCACTGCATAAAGCTAATGCCAGTACATTTACAAGATGAGCAATTTGTATATTTTAAGAAAGGAAGTGAAAATCAATTTTTAGATAAAAATGTTAGTACTGCATTAACTGTATAGTTTCAATTAAATATAGAAGATCACGGTGCAAGAAATTTATTGTATACAGAAGTACCTTTACATTATGTGTTTGACAATGCTACGAAATGTTGGAAGAAAAGGAAACAATTTAAAAAACCCGTTTTAAATCGAATGTATTTTGTTAATCATAATGTTTGTTTTTCATACATATTTTGATGCCGCATTAGCACGTAAGTTAGTAACTTCGGACGAAGAATGGGATAAATGTTTAGAAGAAACGGTGAATTTTCAATTTACAGAATCTTTAATTCAATTATTTGCATTTATTATTATATTTCATAAACCAATAAATATTCGTGAACTTTATGATAAATATAAATCTTATTGTTATAATCCTACGTTAGCTGAAGAAATTGCTGAAAATGCAGTTCTAAAAAAACTTGAACATTATTCTTGCATGGAACTTCTTTATTAGAAAATAATTTGCCTGCAATTAATGAATTTTCTAATATGTGTGAAGACTTTATACAATTATATAATGAAACCAGTAAATAAATTAAAAATCCTATTGATACTCTCACATGCTCTCAACGGAAAATATTTGATGCTGTTATAAATGCCATTGATAATGATGACGCCGATAGATTATTTTTCATTGATGATCCTGGAGGAAGCGGTAAAAGTTATTTACATAATACTTTGATACAGTATCTTAATAATCAAAAAAGTTAAGTATTGGCTGTAGCTTGGACTGGGATTGCAGCAAATCTTTTATATAATGGAAAAACTTGTCATTATGCTTTTAAATTACCATTTAATTTAAATGAACACTCAGTATGTAATATTCCGCCTAATTCAAATTTCGATGGCTTCAAGATATGCATTCGATGCTGTAGATAGATTGTTTAAAGATATATATAATTCCGAGAAACCTTTTGGAGTAATTATCGTTTTATTATCTGGTGATTTTCGACAAATTTTACCCGTAGTTCAACAAGGAAACAGAATTAAAATAATTGAAAATTGTGTTAAAAAAAGTATGTTATGGAATAAGTACAAAAGTTTGGTATTATGTGAAAATTTAAGATTAAACAATAACGATAATGATTTTCAAAATGTGTTATTAAAAATAGGAGAACAAAGAGATTTATCCAAATTTTAAATGGAAAATAATATTATTCATGTGCCAAACGAATTACTTTCTTACGGTGATTTAATAACTGAAACTTTTGGTGATTGTAAGAACTACAAAGAAAATACGTTTCGAATTAAAGCAATTTTAGTACCAACCAATGAAGATGCATTAAAATTAAATAATGAAATATTAAATAAGATGAACGGAGAAAATAAAATGTACCTAAGTATTGACTCTACAATTAAAGATGAAAATGAAGATATTAATAATACCATTCCTATAGAATTTTTAAATTCAATAACTCCTAATCGATAACCACCTCACGAGTTAAATTTGAAAGTCGGAGCAATAAGTGTTGTTAAGAAATTTGAAATTGCAAAACGGTTTATGTAATGGCACACGTTTAATAATTAAAAATTACGCAGTTATGTTATTTTGGCTGAAATAATTTCAGGAAAAGATATCGGAGATGTGGTATTAATACCTCGAATTGACTTAAGTCCTGCAATTAAAGATGTACCTTTTACTATGGTACGAAGTCAATTTCCTGTTCTATTAAGCTTTTTTGCGTTGTTGTTCTCCACCTCTGCCTTCTTCTTTTCTGCTCCTCCAAGTGCTCTCTGGAAGCACCTACCCATTCCGCGACTGTTGGTGACAGGCGGCTCTATTACTTGCTGGGTTATTATGAAAGGATGCATTTTGATCTGCTTGTGAGCATGGATAAACTCTCGATGGACATGGTCGGGCCATTGCCGGTCACGGAAAAGGGCGACGAATACGTTCTAAGATTTCAAGATAATCTAACTAAATTTGCGTTAGCAGAACCGTTAAAAGATACGACCGCGAGTACGGTAGCAACAGTATTAATTCGGAAAGTAATATACGTTTATGGAGCGCCGAAAGTCATACTAACGATCAAGGCACGAATTTTTTAAGTAAATTAATGAAAAGAGTAGCGAAAAGATTCCGGATTAAACGGTTCACTTGAAAGATCGCATTCCAGCCTAATGGATTATATAAAATTTTTCGTACAAAAGAATAAAAAAGACTGGGACGAATATACCGACTTAGCGACCTTTAATTTTAACACAAGCGTTAGCGAAGCTACCTGGCATACGCCGTTCGAACTCGTGTTCGAGAGACTAGCGCGTACGCCGACTGAGGACGAACTAGAAGCAAATGATTTATTGCCTACCTTCAACGGGTACATGAAAAACTTGGTCACAAGGCTAAACGAGTTGCAGGAGACTGCCAGAGAAAATGCAATAAAAGCGAAAGAGAAAGCAAAAATATATTATGATAAACGCGTAAATATAAAAACATTGCAAATCGGAAATTATTTATAGTTGTTAAATGGACCAAAACAAATTCGAAGATCAATATAGCGGGCCGTACCAAGTATTGGATGTTAGTCAAAATGGAAATATTAAAATTGAAATAAGTGCAACCAAAGAAAAGGTCGTGCTTGCAAATCGTTTGCACATGTCACATATTGAAAACACAGAAAAGTCTGAATAAACTTGCATGGTTCATCTTAAACACATATATAATATATATATATATATATATATATATATATATATATATATATATA
>QLSS01000284.1:0-18731 GCA_024372645.1 Trichomalopsis sarcophagae
AATATGCTTCAAGTAGGGGTTCAGCTGACAAATCACTTATTTTTGTATATATTTTACAGGCTACTGATTTCGAAGTCTTCCAGCATCTGAAGGATTTGTCGTGTAGCATAGTTTTGGTGACAATAACAAGCATGTATATATAATTGAAATTTTTAAAGAGGTTAGAAATACTAATGTTAAAGAATATATAAGGTAATAGTGCCCGCAGTCGTACTTTATACTTTCCACGGGTACTACCATGACCTTTGATTTTAATTTTCAACTTATCAATCGCACTTTAATTAATTTTTGTGTTTTCTTAGGTAAGAAGTGAAAATATTTACAATCTAGGAATAGTCAGATGATAACCCAGGAAAACTACTTTTATCGAGCCATTGAGGACTGTGTCAGGAAATAGATATAGGATAACATTTGAATATAGATAAAATTCATCGCAAAATGGACTGCTGTATTGGTAACTTTCAACATCAGGAAGAGGGTGTTAATTAGTGGAGCTTGGTTTCGTGAGTAGTAGAATAATACGACTTTAAATAAAAAGAGTTAATTTTAATTTGAAGTATATAAACAATGTTCTATCTAGGCACTCCAGTTCCTGGATATATTAAGATAATATATTTATTAAATTAATAAAAAATAAAAAAATTAATTGTAATAAATCATACGATCATTACGATTCTTGCAGCAAACTTTCTAGACGAAAATAAAAAATTATGTTTCCAATCTGTCATACACTAAACCTCGAATTTAAAAAAAAATATATTTAGGTTTCTGATGAACCTATTATTTCATTAAATATATGTTACGAATGATTGTATGCAGTTTATTGGTAGCTTCCAAAATAGAAAATGTTTGTTTCTGATGAAATGTAATTTTAACCCGACTAGCTTACGTCATTTGTATTGCAATTGTTTTCTCTTACAAATATTTTGAAACATTCCATTACGAGCTTATTATAGTACATGTTTATAGTACAAAATACTAAATATATTTAAGCTTGTAATTAATATTGACTTGTAGTAGTGTTTGAACTTATACAAACAAATAGGAAAAGTAAAATTAAATAAAAAAATTGAAATCAAAGATAAATTTTACAAACATGTATAGGTATATAGAAGAATATTGAAAATAAAAAAAGAGAATATACGAAAGTGTAAATATCTGTATTTCATGCTGTATTACATTGTTACAACCCTTTTTTCTTATTGTGCATGCTTTTTTGTAGTATCTGTATATGCATTGTTATATATTTAAGATACAAATTGAAAGGGAAAAAACATTTGTAATATTATATAATGTTACAAGTTGTCAATATTTTTATTGCATGCTGTATTACACATAATTACAATATTTTTTATTTCTTGTGCATGTTTCTTTATATTCTCTGTATCCATTATTATATTGAAACGCTGGGGTTTGCTCGGTAGCCCAGCGCTCCCTAAATCTAGTCTCACGCGCCGTCACACCCCAATGCATACACGGCGGCGGGCCGCCTCGGCCCAGGGCGCCAGGCATAGAGATGCCGAGGATCCCGCGATCCCCTTTCCGCGTGAGCGCCACCGTGTGTTGGGGCCCGTCGGCGCGGGAGTTGAGCTCGGCTAGCTCCAGGAGCGGGTAGAGTATCGAACAGGGTCGTGGGTTATGAAATTCATTAAAGCTTGCTGCGGGTATGATATGTCGTCTTTATTTCTCATTTATTCTTTTAACAACCAACGGCAACCCGCCGAGAATCAACGGCCTCTACAATCCAGAGGTACTACGCTGGCTTAATTAATTATTATGCAGTGCGCCACACCGCCGGTCGAGGTCATCGTGAAGGGAAGCGAACCTACACACGCGGCCCCGCAACAACTTTTAGAAAGTCTTATCACCTTCCGGGGAGATCACTCGCGCCCACCGAACAA
The DNA here is from genome assembly GCA_024372645.1 of Trichomalopsis sarcophagae. NCBI lineage: Eukaryota > Metazoa > Arthropoda > Insecta > Hymenoptera > Pteromalidae > Trichomalopsis > Trichomalopsis sarcophagae. Next base: position 1,902 of record QLSS01000284.1, read on the forward strand.
TCGACGCCGACGTCACGCTCGTCAGCGCGCCGCCCGCCGACTTGCCGGTGCGGGCGAGTACCCGCCTCGCCCCTCTGGTCGTCTACCGGCCCCGACGACCAGCGCGTCCGTCGCGGTGTACTCTCGCGAGTTATGCGATTCCCCGACCCATCAAACGCTTATTTTTCCATATGCCGCATCGTGCAAACCCGCTCCCTCATTCTAATTCCCGAAAACCATTTACGATATGACGACCTCGACACGACCGCTCGACGACACCCAGTACTCACTCATACTTTACGCACACGCTCGTGCATCCTAAGAATTATTTAACGGTATTCTGATAAAGGACTAACTTAACCTACTCGCTAAACTACTTACTAACGGTAGCTTGGTAGCGTGCTGTGGTCGGTAGCTGGTTGAAGTGGCGGGAGGGACGGGGAAAACGATAGCGGGGAGGTGCGATACGGGAGGAAAACGATAGCGAGGAGATATACGCCCTACCTGGGCAACGATAGCGAGGACTTGTGCGAGAGCAAGGGCGTGTGAGAGGCAAACGGTAACCTGAATGAGGGATAGCGATAGCGTCAAGGGAACGATAGCGAAGACGATCGAGAGCTAGGGCGTGGAACAGGCAAACGGTAGCTTGAATGAAAGGCAACGGTAGCGTCAAGGAAACGATAGCGAGAACGATCGAGAGCTTAGGCGTGGAACAGGCAGACGGTAGCTTGAATGAAGGACAACGGTAGCGTCAAGGAAACGATAGCGAGAACGATCGAGAGCTTACATCAATCGCAACCGGCGACGAGTCCTCACGGCACTCGGCTCGCCGCCATTACCGCGTTCGTCGAGATACATCGCGTCACACTAACCGCGTCGCGTCGCGTTCACCCGTGGCACAGCCGCACTAGTTAGTTCGCACGCTATTACACTGTTACTTACTTGCTACGATAACGAAAGTGAAGGTGAACTGCAATGGCGCACGGATGCGGATGCTTCGAGGTCGATCGAGAGCTGAGGAGAGAGCGTAGGCGTCCTATCGGTAGAAGCGATGCGGAACGAAAGAGAGTGAGCTCTCCTCATGCGGCAACACATGGCCGCGGGGCCAGCGCTGCGCGCGCTCCCCACGCGAACTACTCCCCCCTCTACGCGCCTACTCGTGGTTCGACCTGCCACGTCGCGCGGTTGTCGGTGCCTCGCGGCTCAAATTCTCGCTTGTAACGTGTAGTCGAACTACCACGTTACAATATATAAGTTATGATAGTAATAGTATTACAAAAAAATTAATAAAACACAAAAATAGATTTATAAAAAAAAGAAAGAAAAAAAATTATTCTAAATTCTAAAAATAAGGAAATGTAAAAAAGTGTGTTTTTATTGCATCTATATTTGTAAGTATTGCTTATAGTGCATGTTTATTTTTATTGTCCATATGCATTATTATATAAGTAGTAAAAGAAAAATTTGAAAAGAAAAAAAATTAAAAAACGTTACAAAATGTCAAAATATGAAAATAAAACTATAATACAGAAAACAATATCAACAATAAAAGCATTGTAACAACAAATTTGTATCCATGCTTTAGAATCGATTATTTATTAAATTTATTCAAACTTTTGTAACCTGTTTATCAGTTCTGCCTATCAATTATTTTGCTCTTATTTAAATGCTTTGGTGTACATAATATTTTAATCATATGAAAAAACTCTTGCCAAAACTGAACAATGAGTTATTAGAGGTTAATTCTCTATTATCTAAGTATACATTATTATGTATTATATTCCTTTGTTATTTATATAAATAACAATAAAGGATTTTTTTAAATAATTACTTCTCTTGAAGGCAGATGGCGCCACCACACGTACATAGATATCACGTGACACGAGTGGTGGAACTCATAACTCGCGATTTCTGGCTCCTACATCCCCTTAAAAATAATCTTTCACATAGTTTTGATTTTGATAATGTTATAATTTTGGATACAAAAGACTGATTTCAGAAAGCTTTTTCATTAATATGAATGTAAATACTATAAATAAACAAGAAGATTTTCAATTAATGAGCAAACAATACCGTATTTTCAATGGAATTTTTAATAGTAATTAACTAATTATTTACAAAAGTTGTAATAATTCTATAAATTTCAATTCAAATAAATATAAAATATTTTAAATCAAAACTATTTGTAATTTAAATTTTAAACTTTTTTTTAACAATTTTATATAGTTATCTTACATTAAATAATTTAATTACGAGTTTTGTTGTATAATTTTATATTTTTCGAAGTTTTTGCTCATTATTGAATAATTTTAAATAGGTCGATAATTACAGTTCCGGCATTATCCGTTTTCAAGATTATCTTGCGCTACACTGTTGTCTAAGTTGTATTAGTGCGTTATTTGTTAGTGTTTGTAATACGCAACTGATGTGTGATTGATACATAGCAAATGACTGTGATTCAAGAAATCTTCCCTCTTATTATAATTTAAGATTGTTGATTACTAATTATTTATTTGTCTAATTTTGCAAAATTAAGAAATATAGATATTGTGACCCTGAGAGACAGGAAATCTGAAGAACCGGAGAACTGGAGAAAAAGTGTTCATGCTTAATATAATGTATACAATTGTTACATAAGCTAACGCACTGTAACAGAGGTTTTAATCAGATACGAATTATAAATAGGTCACTTTTATTCTAATAAATTAAGATATATTGATAGCGTGACCCTTAATGACCGGAGAAAAATTGTTCAGGCTTAATATAATGTATAATATTATTTTTTAAAGGTCATACAAACGGGTATGGCGAAAAATTTTGAAAAATAAAAATCAGAAAGGATAAAGATAATAAGTTCAAAATTTATTAACTGTGATTTTGAAATTTATAAATTTATAAAACTTAAATATTTAATTGAAATATTGCGAAAGGTAATATTTTTAGTTAAAACAACGCCGAAGCGATATTTTTAGGAATTTTCAAATTTAGGTTTTCAAAATTATATCTTTCCAATATTCTAGGACTTTAATAATTTTACCTTTTGTTATAATTTAATTTTTAATTTTTGCCTTTAAAATCTTTATTTTTTAAAATTTGTACCCTCACCCCTTACAGACGAGTGGCATTTTTTTAAATTATGGCTTCTGACGAAGCTGAAATATAATTGTTTGCAATTTAGCTAATAATTTTTTATTAAAATTGTTCGAAATAAAATTGAATAAGACTAATGTATTAAATTGTATTATTAAACATTGTCTTTACAAATATTTTTGGGATAAGTTAGCCTTATATAATATATTTTTTTTATATTCCACTTCGCTTAATTTATTTATTTTTTAAAATATTTTTTTACTGTAGAAAATTCGGCCAACTCTCCTAGTAATTTTGAACTGGTAGGCATTTCTAGAAATTTAAATAATTCAGTTTCGTTTTTATTTCTCGGACGAATCGTAGAAAACAAAGAAGGCTCTCAAAAACAAAAAAATTGTTTTTTGTTTTCAGGCGTAATGGAGGTGGCGCAGTCGCTTTAGGCTTTACAATTTTTTTTACAAACAGTTCTACTTTATTTTGTGCTAACAAATCTAAACAGTATAACTAAATCGGTTTAAATCTAGGATGAGTAGAATCTGCAAGTGCTACTACTTCGCCACGATCCTTGATGTTAAAAAAGTCATGGAAACGTTTTTCTCTAGCCAAAATTAGTCCTTCTAAAAGTGGTCGGAAAGTAATAATACTAGTTTATTCGCGCTGAAAAATATTCATTTTTATTTTAGTTCATTCAAAAAAAGATGAGTACATAAAACATTATTTGTAAAGACATGTATATTTATAAAATCTTTCAGAACTTTTTATAAACTTGATGTTCTGGCACAGACTTCGTATTAGTAGAATATTTCTCAAAAGTATTTTTCCACCGTTCAATTTTATTAGTAGGAGTAGATCAAGGTTTTCCACGATACGTTTTACATTGTTTATCATCTTGCACTCTTCTAGCGCTTTTATCCTTCTTGAGAGGTGTGTGCGGAATGCTATTTTGTTTCATTTTTGAGATCTATCCTGACTGATGGTTTAGGCTGTGTCCACAAGTTTCTTAATATCACTGCTTATAGGATTATACTTGAAAATGCAATCATGTAGAATTACACAATACGCTGTAGTATTCGCGGGTATATTATGCTTACATTCAAATTCAAGATGTACGTCCACAGCTCCCTGTTTGAGTGACTCGTTTTGTTTTGAGCAGTTGATACCTATGAGTGGAGCATTTGTAATGAATTTTTCTTTACTTAGAAGGGGATCTATTACAATTCGATCAGAATCATACGCATTCTGAAAATTAGCATACATATTGTAAAGCATGGCAAACTGATTGTTTAAAATATCAAGATTCAGATTTCCAAACGGATAGATCTGAGAGTTGAGGAAAAGTTTGACATTACTAATATCACAATGATAAAAAATGCCTAGCATTTTGTCTTAGTATACCTTTCCTTCCTATTTGAAAATCGAGAATAATAAAACTAGGTTTTTCCAGCTGATTCAATGTTTTCACAGTTCATTCATGTTGCATGGTTGTTGGAAGTACTGGATACTCATACAACTCCCATGAACGAAAATTCATCGTAATCGGTAAATCATTTTGAATATAGTTGTATAGTTGTATTTTTTGTCGGTCCGACAGCACGAGGTAGGGCATAAGCCACTCTATACAATTGATCTTGATTTTTAAATCTTCATATGTCGATCTTCCGTCTGCTATTAAAGCCTCTTGCAAAACAGCATTCAAATCATTTCTCGATCTTGTGAGAATAAGTTTATGCTTAACGTTTACAACGATTTTGCGATAATCTTCAGCGAAACCAAAAATCATTGATAGAGGAACTATCACATCAAAGATTCCAGTATTATTAGCTATATTTTTTACGTCAGTATTAGGTTTCCAGCTAGAATTTTCAAGATACTTTAGTTGACTAGGTGAAAAAAATGTGTAACCTTTTATCAAGGTTGTAGCAGCAACATTCACTGACTCAAACCACCTCGAATTCCTCGCTCTATAAAAAGTACCATGTCAATGTCTCTTAGAAGTTTAAATTGTACACCCGTATGTTAAAGCATAGTGTCCTAGGAAAATCCTGGAGTAGTGTAATAATGAGCAGCATCTAGATTATAAACATTCATGCTCTGATATCAAAAATTTTTGAAAACGTCTGCTAACAGCAAAACATCAGTTTTCATATAAAGATCTGAGTACTCACTAAGTGTTTGTATATTAAATGTACTCCATACATATTGTGCATGCTCATAACCTTGATCAGATATTGATGAGTCATTGTGAATGTTAAAAAAAAATCCTCTTTTTCAGGCAACTTACACTCTTCTAGTTTTTCCCATGAGCTTATAAACTCGAAGGGTAAAATACCTTTTCTAATAAAAAAGTTTATTGTGTCTCACTCAGATCACTAAATTCTTTATTAACAACTGCGTCTTGAAGATATGATGCTAATTTTTCAAGTTATGTAGGTATTGAATTGAAAAATAAAGAAGTCGATTTGAGCAAAAACGAGATTGTTTTAATACGCTCAAAAACAGATAAGTGTGGACTGTGTGTATGTGTGTGTGTGTGTGTCGAGGATTCGATCGACTCTCTAAGAGAGTTTTCATTTCGTGTCAGCGACGCAGTTCCGCTGACTCAAGTCGGTAGCGCAGTTCTACCGGCTAGCACGAGTCGACGCGCGCGTAACCACGTTCGCGGAACCGGTCACGAGTCAAGCACGGCGTAAGCTGAGATAGAGAAAAATAGAGAGAGAATGAGAGACTCCAAGACCGAGATATCCAGAGATAGATAGAGTTAGAGAGAGCGGAAGCACCAGCACCACAACACTAAATGGACGTTTCGTATGAACAATTCGCAAGGTCTAGCCGATCGTTCGTTTAGCGGAGACAGTGCGAGCTGTCACCAGCCTTGCGTCTTATCGAGTACTGACTCGGCGCTCGTCCGGCCGCGCGCGACACGAGGCCGGCGGCGCTGTCGGCGAGCGCAGCAAGTCGCAAAGTTGCTTACTCAACTCAAGCACGGGGATGGCGCCACGGGTTCGACATCGACCTCGTGGAGTTCGCTCGACGCCGTTTTCACGGCGGAACTCTTCTCCTCGGGTCTCGGTGGAACCGGCATTAATCTAAATGAATCTAAAAATCTTATTTTACTGTTTTCTACATGCTTCGTAAATGAAATATATTTTTCTTTTGTCAGAGCTAGTACATCAATCTGTCCTGGAAAATGGTTTGATACATCAGAAATAATAAAGTGTGCATCATTACCACTAAAATTATGAAACACAACTGGAAGTATTTTTCAATCTTGATAGTTAAAATTGCAGATAGCATGTGCAGGTCCTCGATATTTTCCAGTGAGATGATAGTGATTACGCACCTTTGTATCATCACTCAACAATTTTTTACAAATATCATACGTTTTTGAATCATAATAATCTGTTAATTTAGTCTGAGATAAAACTGGCATAGGTAAAGGGTTCGCATATAAAGCACTTATTTGCTTTTCTATGCTTCTTAACTTTTCAACAAGATATCTTGACGCCTCAGGCCCTCTATAAAAGTCATATTTTGATAGTGAATCGTTGTAACTGCATTTCAGATAGTAACTTATACTTTAATTTTCATGACTTCGTATTGATAATGTGTTTTTTTTTTCATCTTGACTTATAGGTTTTAACAAACACTCACGGTCTGGATAGATTATAAAAGGTAATTTTTTATTGTAACGATGATTTTTAAACATTATCAAACTTTTTTCTTCATTAGTCTAATTCTACATTTATTTAATATTTTGCAATGCTCTTCATGCTTTATCTTCTTTATAACAAAAATTTAAACATCTATTGCAAACATAGAGTTTTTTTTCTATTTGTCAAATTATTACTAATTAAACGAGACAGACTTTTGATGCATACATTATGTAATTGAGATAAAAACTTATCACTTTCATCATTACCATCCAAATTATTTGTTGGAGTTTTAGTTAAAACTTAGTTTTAGTATTTTGAAATATTCAGTTCTTGTTTTATTATAGTTGGGAAAACCCAAGAACAGAGCCGTGCCGAGTCCGTCGCCGAACTCGGCAGCATCTGCTGATTTTATAGTTATAAGCTTCTCGGAGACGCGGTCTGTTTGTGCCTACGAAAAGTACGTGCGACAAACACAGCAATTAGGGATTAAGAAGAAGCGCGCACTTCGCTGAGTGCGCGCTCTTTATGATACCCATGTGAGCGGCGAGGGCTATTAAGAAAGGTCCGTCCGCTCACGCTTCGACCGCGTCGTTACATACTTGGATATTGGCAGCGTCCCTCTTGCGATCAGCCGTAGGACCGCGTCACCGAGGTATTAGAATACCCTCAGCAGTTAGTTCTAACGGAATCGAGCAAGCGAGCAGTTGTCCAGTCGAACGCTTCACTGACATCTGACTACGCTGCCATACTTATATTAATTTCTTGTTCCTTTTTTGTATTAATAAATATATTCACCGCGAGAAGCTAAAACCCTGCTTGATCATTTATTTTCAACATTATCATTTGTGAGTAAAAAAAGATTTATATGATCAAGTACTCTTTTTACATGATGTTAAATAGAGAGGTGTAATATCTTTGTTATCTAGACCAAACACATTTATTGATATTGTATTATTATGCTTTTCAAATCTTAATATACTTTTCAATGATACAGGCAACTCAATACCTTTCATATTTAAAATGTTTTTATACTGAATATAACTATTCAATCTATTAGAATGAATTTCATGTTTTACTGGAATTCTACTGGTTATCATAATTTTTAACATTTATGCATGCATTCTTTTTCTCTATGAATGCTAGTAATGATATGTAAGAAACTACCAGTATGCATTCAATTAATTATATGTATATATATATATATATATATATATATATATATATATATATATATATCAGTATGACACGAATTCATAGGGAGGAGCTTTAACGACGTGCAACGACACCCCTACAAACGAAGCAAAAAAATCGGTTTTTACATTTTAGCTCTTTACTTGAAAACCGCTCAACGAAATTGTTTGCAATTGTAGTAGCAGATAGCTTTTCTAAAGGTAAATCACAAAATCCGCGCTACAGCTGACTTCACAACTCCAGCAGTGGCACAATCCCCGCTCGCTCTGAGGCTTATAAAAGGGCCCGCACGGACAGTATAAGCTCACTAGCTCCAGCGCAACTTAGGCGCCTAGTCTCTTCTCAAGAGCAACTTACGCTTTGAGAAGATAAATAACTTAGAAAATTTTCGAATATCATAATATATCTACACTTATAAAATTTCAAGTAAGGCACGATATCGTAAATTAAAGCGTATCAGTCCTACACTTTCCATAGATTCAAAGACTGCGGTCAAATACTTATAAAAATTTCAAAATAGAGCAGATAACGCAAATTTAAGCTTATCTAAAAACCTATTTGTGAAAATCAAAGCAGATTTACATATTTAATTTATGTAATATATAGAATATATGCAAGATTTACGCAATATTCTATTATACATTTATTTGAATATATTTATTTTTGTTATAAAGAAAAAATAGTATGTTACGTACCGAGGCCGGGACGTAGGATGTTACTCGGCTTCGCCTCGGACGGCAACCTACACGTGACTGAGATATCCTACTTTCTTGCCGAGGTACGTATACTACTTTTCTTCATAAGCGGTTGAAAGTTCGCAACCCCCAAAAAAGTTAAAAAATAGATTAATATTAATAAAATGCGACTCAAAGCGATACGTTGTTGGATGGGATCGCTCATTCGAGTGCACATGCGCACTTTCATCTAGGGGAAAATAAGCAACAGTGCTATACTCGACGCTATAGTGCACGTAGAAACCAGTAGATGGCAGCACGAATGTCTGAATTATCGAAAGACAATGACTGCTTTCAGCTTTGTGCCGATGAGTGATGACTCGACCAAAAAAAGTTCAGAAGAAAACTAAATGAATATAATACTTAATTGTATTAATTGTTCAGTAAATGGAGACGTTGAGAGCTATAGAGAGCTCGATTTATCACCTTGGGTTTTGTTTCTTGAGCTCGTTAGTGGTAAACTTATGTCACGTCAACCTACTATAAGGTAGACTCGCCGCCCAACGCACCTGCGAGTAACATGTCGACCAATAACATACCTCACCACGGTATTGGGTATATTCCACGGCAGACATAGCAGAAGCCAAACAGACCAACGACGGTCGGCAACGCAGAACGCGACAAAACAACCAAGCTACTGACACGCGCGGCAACGGATGAAAGGGCAACGATCCTGAATAAACCAGGTCAAACAAGGGGAGACACTGCTACCGGACAATAAGGAAGCCATCAATCTTAGACGAACGACCCAAATAAGTGGAAATCGATACAACAATGAGAGAAATTACAATAAAAGAAACCATTACAGCTGGCCAGACTAGGGGACGCACACGATACGCACTGATTAACAAAAGGGGCACCCACCCCTACGGAGTCTCACACCCTCCCTAACTCCTGATTGGCCAAATCCTTCCCTATGCTTATGCATTACCCACATCCCTATAAATACCAATGGAGAGCAAGGAGCAGTACTCTTTCGTATTCCGGAATTCCTACTGGTAGGGCGAAGCTCTGCCCGACTCGCGACTTAAACTATTATTCTGTAGTCGAACTTAGATTCAGAGCGTTCGCCGAGTTTTTGGTCTCAGTCACATATCTACCTCAGACACGAGTTGTGCTCAGTTGAGGACTTGTACTATTCTAATATCTAACAAACTAAATAAACTATTTCGTTAATCACTCAACTCTTGCGTGCAAATTATTACATCTCAAACTACGCGCCCTTTTGAGACGAGCTGCGACGCCAGTACGATCGGTAACAATGTATTGAGCTTCATTAAGGTAAGACAATTCTCCAGTAAACCTTCAACAATTATATCAGTGTCGCATGTAACTTTATTGTGTCAGTAATTAGAGTATAATCCTAACTAATTCAGTACATTACGAACCTACTCTGAGTTTCCTCGGTTCGTGAGCTATCGCTAACATCAGTCAGCCGAGCTACCGGTCAAGTCGTGCACTTCTTTACTTTTTCCCTAGGCGGTACCGTGCGAGCGGACTGCGCTAAATAAAAGGTCTCTTCGACTCGGAATCTATAATTATTTCTAACGTGCAAGTATTCGCTCTGTGCGGCCACCCGGACGTAACACTTATATACCTGATTTTATGTTCATGAGCTATAGGTTATGTATTTTTTTTATAGATATTATAACGAGTTGACGTTCGTACTCTCGTTGTGTCCCTCTCCTCACCACTTATTTGTAATACATCATATATATTACTATTGTCACTCTCGCTATTTACAGCTACACAGCAGGTAAGTGAGAGAGCCGCGGCGAGAGCATGGCATAGAGAGCAGCGCGAGCATGTATGTGTGTGTCGCGCTTCCTAGCGGGCCGAAGGGCCAACAAAAACATGTGTGTGAGAGAACGCGCAAGAGAGCGCCGCGCGGCAATTGGCAGTCGCCCGTCTTACCTATCAGACGTCTTCACTTTCACCGCGATTCTTTGTTTCGATTATCGACAGTTTCCTTTTGTGTATCTTGCGTGCGTGCGTATATCGTGCCTTCCTCGTGACCGGTATCATAGAAGATTCCTGTACGTGCATCTTTTGCCTATTGCTGCGTAGCGTGCTGATGATACCGCCGCCGCCTTTGTTTATTGACGGATGCCTATAGTCCCGAGGAGGTCACGAGGCATATTTGCAACCGAATAGCAGCAAGTGTGATTGTAAGTACTAGTTCCGTATATTGCTTCTCTCTCATTGCTATCGATGCTTCGCTCTGTCTCTCTCTCGCTTACGCTGCAACACTGTCAACTATCGGTTAATATACTTTGTTTTGCTCTTTACTCTTTGTTCTCTTTTATTTGTGCCTGACTCTACCTTTTCCCTGACGTGCTTGTGCGACTCAACCCGCGTTCTATCGTTATTGAAGCCGCGTAGCAGACCCACGACGCTCTCCGCGGGCCATCGTCTCCAAGGACGGCTTTTACACGGCAAATACTGTCTACCGGGTTAGGCTTCGTGCAGCCTACAAGAAGCCCGCTTCGAGCGGATATAATTTCTCCTTTACGTATATAACTATTATAACGGGTGAGCAATCACACCGTTATAATATATTTTTAATCATTTTATTTTCCTATTGTATAGAATATGTCTGATTCAGAGGAGTTATCTGATTTTAATGAAGAAGTTGAAGAAAAATTATTAAGAAATTTTGAAGAAGAAGGAAAAATGATTTTGCACAATATATTGCCTAAAAAGTCATCTGAGAGATATGAAGTAGTTTATACATTTTCAAGATTGGTGTCAAAAGAATCAGACAGCTTCTATGAAAGAAAATGTTCTATTAGTATATTTCAACGAAGTATCCAAGAATATCAAGCCATCAACCACATGGTCTTGATGGTCTATGCTAAAAACAACTTTGTTGCTTCGGCATAGCATCGATATTGGCACTTATGAACTATTAAAGAGTTTTTTAAAGACTTTTTCAAAGGATTACAAGCCTAAACAGTCAAGAACTTTCACTGGAGCTGAAATTTCAAAATTTTAGAGACGAGTGATGATTTCCATTATTTATCGACAAAAGTACTTCTATCTTTATTATATATTTATTATTATTCATTGACAATGTTTTTAATATTCAGATGTATTTTTCAGATAATTTTGATCTTTATGGTATGCGGTGCAACAAGATGTTGTGAGTTAGTTAATCTAAAACCTACTGATGTGGAAGATTTTGGCAATTATTTCAGCATAAATATTAGCGATTCTAAAAAATGATTATCCTCGTAATTTTATGATACGAGTACCTTATTATGAAAAAGTATATATGATTAAGGCCTACTGACATGGAATCAAACAGATTATTTGTATGTTATGCAAAAGGAAAGTGTTCGAATCAAGTAATTGGTAAGCATAAGATTGCAGAAGTACCAAAGACTGTGGCTTCGTATTTAAACTTAGCAGATCCTGAACTATATACTGGTCATTCATTGAGAAGAACGAGTGCTATTCTACTATCGGCTTCTGGAGCTGATTTAGTGAGAGTGAAAAATCTTGGTGCGTGGAAGTCAGATGCTGTAGCCCAAAGGTATATTGATCATTCAGAACTTACTAAAAAACAAAATTTCGATGGGATTATAAGTGTTGTAAACTCAAAAAGTACAGTGACATCATTTAATAAGAATGCATCAGTTGACGCATCAAGTTCACTTGTGAATACTTGTCCACGACTCTTAGGATCTTTAAGTAGAGCAGTCGACACAAGGTTAACAAACAAAGTTCCCTTTCAGAGTGTTGAAAATGTTGTCACTGAAGTAAATAGTGAAAAAAATGTGTACAATAAAAGTTTACCACAGGAACTGAGCAATTAAAGCAACCAAAATACTGAGAATAATAACCATAAAGTTTCATCGAAAAAGAGAAAATTTGATGGACTTGTTACGACTCAAGAACATGACCAGCATGGCCAACTTCATTTATATAATTGTGAAAATATTATAATTAATTATATGAATTATACGTGTAGTCATGACACATCTGTTCATCGTTAAAGTATTTTTATGAAACATACAGCTAGAAGACAAATCTTGTAATTTTTTAGGATTCATCGTTTAATAAAAAAAAATAACATAAGTTCTTATTCTCTTTTTATTGCATTATAAAAATTTTAATAATTTTAGTACTTTGTAAGGTGTAAATTGAATCCTATGAGAGGTTAGAATTGGGATGCGTAGCAGACGGTTCAAGTAAGAAAATGTCACTAGACCGTAGATGCGTAGTCGGTCTTTGCGCACAATTGTAATGAGTAGCTTCCCGGCCGCAAAACAAGCATCTTTTGGCGAACTTTCGGCCAGGGTATGATGAAAAATATCTTTATTGCGATAAATCTCCACTACCTGGTATCCCGGACCTATCATAGTTAAAAATTATTATAAAATATAAAATCTTTCTTTTTAATCCGTTGTCAGAATCACGACGCAGATCAGTAAATGTTTGTGACTTTTCAGAAAGTAAAATCAATAAATTTTGTATTTTTACATAATTTTAATTATTACAGGACCGAGATAAGTCGTGGCCGTTTCATGTTCAACTATAGTACCTGTGGGGATCCAGTGTCGGAGGACCACTTGTGCAGAGCTTGCTCTGACTACGCCACATAAAAAGAATACACACACACATCCATACGAACATTTTTTAAAAACACTTGATTTAAACTTCTAACACACCAAAAAGTATTTTCTATAAGTTTTGATAGAACCCAAAATTTTACTATTACAAATATTTCTCTAGGAGTAAGCAAAAAATCAATTATGCACCATAAAACTTTGCAGTTTTACGTCTTACATGAAAATTTTATATGTAAGGGTTGTAGATATTTTTAAAACACGACTTTTTATTGTAACGAATATTTTTTAACGAAACACTTTAACGAATGACAAATCCTCAAGAACGGTTGTTAAAAGAGATAACCAATCGAAACGTTGGAAGTCTGAGCATCAGTGGTCGTGCCTTAAACCTAAAACGCAAAGGGTTTGGCATTTTTTGCTTCACTAGGCTATGCAAGGAAGCAAGTCACTGGCGCCATAAGGTCACGCGTGGTGCGCTTGTTTGTTTTGAAAATGTTCATAGGCAAAAACGATGTTCCATAGGCATCCTGATGTTTTGTTTAATCGCACAGTGTTGCTACTGCAAAATTTTAGAAAACCAATCTCATTTTAAATAGGCCAGTCTCGAAGTAATGGCCGCGATAGAGTGTTCTTGAAACGGCAGCAAGATAAAGCGATTTTGGAGCAGTGACTGAGATAGACCGTTCTGCTACTCAGCCGTTGATATGCAGTAGCGATTTTTTTCGCTTTGCTTTATTAACAAAACTATCGAGATTTGCGTTAGTCATTTTGTCAAGGTGCAGAAAACATAATTAGTAACAGAATTTACCAGGACTAATGCTAAAGATGTGTATCTCCGTAGTTACAACTCTCAGTGATTCTTGATTTCTCCGTTTATGTATGAAAGAACATTGTAAACGTTGGCAAAGATTAAAATTCAGAATATTTTCTTTCACAGCAGCTGCAGACAGCAAAGATCTATAAAAATTATCAGAGTAGATGTTAAATATTTTAAAGTTATATGTATTATATAAAGAGTTTATTTTTAACCTATTTACTCATATACAATAAATCATACGTAATAAAAATAATGAAAATATTGTTATGGTTTAAAAAACACAGCATGTCGCAGATACAGCGGATTCATACATTTTTTTGTAATTTACGAAAAAAAAGGTTGGGGCGCAAAAACAAATTTTTGGCGTTAATGCAAGCTCAAATTTTTCATTACATACAGCGTACCCATTTTTCCCCAAGTTGTAAGGTTTTTTTACAGTATTCGGTTACATACATGATACTTGAACAAACATGTGAGTCTTGGTACTCCCGGCAGAAGTGATAACTTAAATTGATTTAGTTACAAAGTATTTAAAATTAAACTTCTTTATCGTAAGACTTATTAATTATTGGTTAAATGAATATAATTTTCAGAAAGGAGTATGAATAAATAAAGAAGTATTTTTAATATAGTTGTATATTAAATTAAAATAAATCTAAATCTCGTATAAAATGAACCAGCTTATTTAATATTAAATATATGTGTCCGGTACAATAATCAAGTATCTCAAACAGCTGTTGTTGTATAAATTGCATTCTGATTAAAATTTTTATTAACATTTGTAACGGGACTTGTTTTCGGGGAGAAAACTTGACAATATTAAACTGCATCATAATACCTCGGTATAGCGGAGAACTCTCTCAACGCCTGTGATCTACCTGCGTTGCTACGCATTTTGCTTTAAGAGCTGTTTTGCGAACGTCGTGTTTGCGCGTGTGCTCTCCCTCGGCACTTTTGTGTGCAGAGCCGTTTACTAATATTTGCGTTGCAACTGTTTGTTTCAATGCCTGCAGAGGCAGCGGTATTCATGGTAAGGATGTATGTAACGGGAGAAAAAGCTCGTGTAACGATGGTGCTTTCCCTGCTCGGTTAGCTAAACAGTCGGCTCTAGGATCGGAGTAGGGAAAGGAGCAAAAGAGCAAATCTATTGTTGTGTTTTAATATTAACAATATATTTGTAACTTAATATTTAACAAAAACGAGGACTCAGTTGTTAAATCCCGGCTGAAACAGAAATCATTTTGCTTCGTATTAAAAATACTTTGCCTTTACAATTTTTAATTATTTAAACTAGCGCGGTTGACAAATTACGAGTATATTGGCGGAATTTCGCGTTAACAAGATTTCTACGGCTGCGGTTGGCGATCGCAATCGGGTTATCGGTGCGGTACGGGTTTACAGGTCGATGTTGGAGTTGGAGGTTAGGAATTCATTCGAGACGGTGGAGTCGTGGGAACACGGCTACACTGATCCAAATGTGCGAAATGTCAGCAATTTCGATCGTCCTGTGTGCTCACAGTAACGATCAAAATAGTGTCACTATATTGTGAGGTTATCCCTTGGATTTCTAGAGTCGTTAGCGCATGGCTCTACAAATCGTCGCCGCTCGTCTCGTTCTTCTCCTTGCCCTATGTGCTCACAGTAGCAAAGGGAATCTTGAGATGTCGGCGTATTAATCGTATTTTTAGGCTAGGGACGAGCCTAGGATTAACCGGGACGTGAGCGCACGACCCGGTGAATCGTTGGTGAAGCTATCGTTGTCTCCTCAACCCTGTGTGTTCACAGTGGCAGAAGGAATCAGCAATGCGTTGGTATATCGGTTAGGGTCTACGGTGACGCCGGGTGTCGACTACGTGTGCTCACGTAAAAGAGGCTCGACGTTGGTCGAGTGTTCCGGGTTATCTGGTGTGCTCACGACGGCAACTCAGATTTTCGGGTTTCGAATCGTCCACTGGATCGTCACGTGGGCTCACGAGGCGATTTCGTGGATGTGAGTCTAACTCTCGCTTTCCTTGTAGTAACGTGTGCTCATGATACTACCTGGAGTGAGGCTCGAGAAGGACTCCCCGTTGTGCTACGCGATCCGCCTTATAAAGGCGTGCGGCGCAGCCGTGTACAGGTGTGATTGCGGTATGCCGCTCGCGCCGCCGGGCGTGTCACCGCGGAGTCGTTTGCTAATTGCCGTTGCCCCGTGCTCGTGCGAACCCGCCTTACAAATGTTGCGCGCGCGCGTACATTTCGCGTCGTGCGGACTCGCCTGTTGGTTGTTGCGCGCGCGCTCACTGTGCATGCCGCGTCTAATGCGGCCGACTTCACTCATATTTATGTTAACGAGACTCGTGTCTCGTCACACTCAGAAAAGTGAAGCAAGTCCTGATTAAAATAAAACAAAGAAATAATATATCATACGGCTAAACTTGACTCTATATGTCACTAGTGATATTAATGGCTCACTTCCAAGAATCGACATGCTTTTGTCCGGTCGCCCTTTCTCGTGGTAACAGGAGTTGGTCAAAAAGTGTTCTTCTTGATTTCACGCACACTCTTACTTCTTTGCACGCTATCGGTTGTCGCATGCTATATAGTCTGTCTCTTGCACGACATCTGATGCGTTTGTACCTGTGGCCGAAAGCTATCTTTCTAAATACATGAGAATCTTGAGGTGTGCATATTAATAGTTGTGAATGAATAAAATCAAGAACAGTGTCACTGTCTGTACTATGCGGAACACCAAAAAGAAGTATCCTCTCTCTCTCTCTCTCTCTCTCTCTCTCTCTCTCTCTCTCTCTCTC
>QLSS01000284.1:18741-36192 GCA_024372645.1 Trichomalopsis sarcophagae
CTCTCTCTCTCTCTCTCTCTCTCTCTCTCTCTCTCTCTCTCTCTCTCTCTCTCTCTCACTCCGAATATCCTGCTGTCGAGATACTAACAACATATTTGCATACTAAGATCTCAACAATCCGAACCCACATTCATTCTCTCTTAGGTTTATGAATGCTGTAACGTGGTAGTTCGACTACACGTTACAAGCGAGAATTTGCGCCGCGAGGCACCGAAAACCGCGCGACGTGGCAGGTCGAGCCACAAGTAGGCGCGTAGAGGGGGGAGTAGTTCGCGTGGGGAGCGCGCGCAGCGCTGGCCCCGCGGCCATGTGTTGCCGCATGAGGAGAGCTCGTTCTCTTTCGTTCCGCATCGCTTCTACTGATAGGACGCCTACGCTCTCTCCTCAGCTCTCGATCGACCTCGAAGCATCCGCATCCGTGCGCCATTGCAGTTCACCTTCACTTTCGTTATCGTAGCAAGTAAGTAACAGTGTATTAGCGTGCGAACTAACTAGTGCGGCTGTGCCTCGGGTGAACGCGACGCGACGCGATTAGTGTGACGCGATGTGTCTCGACGAACGCGGTAATGGCGGCGAGCCGAGTGTCGTGAGGACTCGTCGCCGGTTGCGATTGATGTAAGCTCTCGATCGTTCTCGCTATCGTTTCCTTGATGCTACCGTTGTCCTTCATTCAAGCTACCGTCTGCCTGTTCCACACCTAAGCTCTCGATCGTTCTCGCTATCGTTTCCTTGACGCTACCGTGGCCTTTCATTCAAGCTACCGTTTGCCTGTTCCACACCCTAGCTCTCGATCGTCTTCGCTATCGTTTCCTTGACGCTATCGCTATCCCTCATTCAGGTTACCGTTTGCCTCTCCCACGCCCTCGCTCTCGCACAAGTCCTCGCTATCGTTGCCCAGGTAGGGCGTATATCTCCTCGCTATCGTTTTCCTCCCGTATCGCACCTCCCCACTATCGTTTTCCCCGTCCCTCCCGCCACTTCAACCAGCTACCGACCACAGCACGCTACCGAGCTACCGTTAGTAAGTAGTTTAGCGAGCAGGTTAAGTTAGTCCTTTATCAGAATACCGTTAAATAATTCTTAGGATGCACGAGCGTGTGCGTAAAGTATGAGTGAGTACTGGGTGTCGTCGCGCGGTCGTGTCGAGGTCGTCATATCGTAAATGGTTTTCGGGAATTAGAATGAGGGAGCGGGTTTGCACGATGAGGCATATGGAAAAATAAGTGTTTGATGGGTCGGGGAATCGCATAACTCCGCGACGGACGCGCTGGTCGTCGGGGCCGGTAGACGACCAGAGGGGCGAGGCGGGTACTCGCCCGCACCGGCAAGTCGGCGGGCGGCGCGCTGACGAGCGTGGCGTCGGCGTCGATTGTTCGGTGGGCGCGAGTGATCTCCCCGGAAGGAGATAAGACTTTCTAAAAGTTGTTGCGGGGCCGCGTGTGTAGGTTCGCTTCCCTTCACGATGACCTCGACCGGCGGTGTGGCGCACCGCATAATAATTAATTAAGTCAGCGTAGTGCCTCTGGATTGTAGAGGCCGTAGATTCTCGGCGGGTTGCCGTTGGTTGTTAAAAGAATAAATGAGAAATAAAGACGACATATCATACCCGCAGCAAGCTTTAATGAATTTCATAACCCACGACCCTGTTCGATACTCTACCCGCTCCTGGAGCTAGCCGAGCTCAACTCCCGCGCCGACGGGCCCCAACACACGGTGGCGCTCACGCGGAAAGGGGATCGCGGGATCCTCGGCATCTCTATGCCTGGCGCCCTGGGCCGAGGCGGCCCGCCGCCGTGTATGCATTGGGGTGTGACGGCGCGCGAGACTAGATTTAGGGAGCGCTGGGCTACCGAGCAAACCTCAGCGTTTCAATGCAATTATCACTATGAGAATTATTAAGACGTAACAACGTAGAGTCACGTCTCAATTGTTATAGTAAAAAATACGTACACGTCGAATATCAGAAGGGAATGTAACTCGACTATAATAAGAAATAATTGGAATATAGTGAGATTGGTAATAAATTAACATCGTAATAGACAATAATATTTCTAAATAAATCAGTTTCTCGTACAGGCATTTTCCACCGTTCTTTTGATCGCAAAAGTGTCTAAATACCGAGACGTTTAACTCTTTTTCTCGAGGTTTGAATTGTTTTCCGTGTTTACTCTTCAATATAATAACCATTAAATGATTCGTCCATTGGTAGTCATCATACAACTTAAGACGTAACACAAGTAATATTGCTTGATTCGGGAGTTTGTAACTGGTGCTCATTACACACCATTGATTTCATCACCCCTGGTATCTCTTATCATCTCGTTAATTACTGAAAAAAATTTAGTAAAGCTCAGACTAATTGAAAAGATGAATATGAATAAAAAACGTTAATATCTCATACTTACATTGACGGCGAAACATTATACGCACTAGTGGATGTTTATAATTTTTACGCTGGCATATCCTTTTCAGAGCCATCAACAGAACATCCGGATTACGGAATAGACCATTGGTAAACATACGATAGACTGTGGTTATTCTACAATATAGTAGGAGAAAAAGCAGCTTCCTACATAAATTATCTATTGGCTGCTGCTAAAGATCTGAAGCTCACACTGCTTCACACATCGTACGAATGTAAGGATCTAGAATTCTCGCAATATTCAATGCCTCACGCAAAACTTTTACTAATTGTGTCAGACTTGCTCGAATCATTCTGTGAAAAAATGTTTTGACTATCCAAAGGAAACTGGCAAGATTATCGAGCGGAGCTCTTTAAATACTCTTTCAATGCAGGGTAAACGGTGGGGATGCAGTGCAAAATCCCACGCTCTTTTTTTTCGCTGATATTGCTGATAGAAGACTATTTTATACTTATGCTGCTTACTCGCAGTCAGGTGTACATATGTTTGTCAGAATTTATTTTGCAAAGGTTTTAAAAGCGACAACTGCGAATCCTTATATTTAAAAGCGACATGAAAGCTATAGAAAAGATAGTTTAGTGCAAGGATTTCTTAAAATGATTAGTAGAGGGGCATTCGTTCAATAATTTCTTTTAAAAATTGAAACGCTGACAGCCCGTGCACGTGTTGAATACGAACAAAAGTGTTCCTGTGTGTGCATTTAATTGTAAAGTGAAAATTATAGCTTAAAAGAAAAAATAATAAGAAAAGATAGCGCAACGCTTTACTGTGTTATCTAAAATCCTACGGAATACAGCCAAAAAAATCTTGAATTCTGGAAATTTTAATTTTTCTTCCTTGCCACTCGATAGAGTGTGCAAAAATACGTATACAGTTAAAAAATTATTGCTCTAAATCAAAAACTAAATTTTCGTATAATATGTAAAATTAAAAAAGTTCCAATAACTTTGTAAATATTGGAGTTATGAAAAAAATAAAAGAATTTAAGTTCTCTTACGAGAAATGATTATAGGGGCCCGATACCCCTACCCGTAGTCAAAATAAAGTTTTAGGCATTATTTAAATAAATAATATTATACTCACTAAGCTCGTTGCTACATGCGCAATTATTTTGTCTGAAGAATCATAACTCATAGATAGCCATTGTCACTGACTATCGTGATGGGACAGCCATGGCGGAGGAAAATTTTTTCTTTCACGTGTCGGATTATAGCCCTGCTGTCGGCTTTCTTGAGTGCTGCTAGTTCTATCCATTTGGTAAATCGGTCCGGCATTACTAATAACCATATATTACCTTTGTTGGAGCGCGGCTGCGGTCCTATCAGATCAATCGAAACCATCTGTCACGGTTGTTCAACGTTGGTGGCAGAAGGAGTCTGCTGTTGTGCTTTGTAAGTTTGGCAATTTACGCAGCTCTGCATGTATTTAGCTCCCTCTTGTAACATACCTGGCCAGTAGTATATTCGGGCTAGGGGCTACAGTGTTTTGGCTACTCCCAAATGCCCTGCGGTCACATCGTCATGGCATTCTCTTAACACCTCTGTTCGTCTTTCGGTGGGTATGCAGGTTTTCCAGTCTTCGGTCGTATCTGTGTCATTAAAATCCAGTGTTTGCAGGATATGGCGGTGTAACACTCCATTCTTGATACAGTATTCCAGGAAACCCTTCGAGTCCTGTCGGATGGCAGCCAACTTCTTTGTGTACCACGTGCAGGTTGTTTTGACATTGACGTTGCATACTGCAACGGGTTGTCTGGACAGAGCATCTGCGACCGTGTCCTTACCTCTTCGGTATTTGACCTCGTAATCCCGTTATGCCAGTTCCATCGACTATCATGCTAGCTTGCCGGACGGATTGTCGATTTTTTCTAGACACTTAAGAGACTGGTGATCTGTGAGGACAACGAAGTGGTAAATCTCGAGATATTCTCTGAACTTTCAGATTCCCCACTTTATGACGAGGCACTCCTTTTCAGCGCCGAGTAGTTTCGCTCGGCCTGGTTTAATGATCGGCTGGCATAGGCAATCACGCGTTTTTTCCTCCTTCTTCTTGTGTTAGGATGGATCCCAGTCCTTCATTACTGTCGTCTGTTTGCAACACCAACATCTTCGTGAAATCTTAACAGGCTAAAACTGGAGCTTGCACCATGTCTGCCTTTAATTTTTCGAACGCTTCTTGCTGGTCGGAGCCCCACTCCCATTTCACCTTCTTCTTCAGGAGCTTGTTGAGGGGAGCTGTGTTCTTTGCTACTTGCGGGATGAATCTCCTGTACCAAGATATTCACTCTGAGAAACGACGTAACTACTTGAGGTTCGTCGGCGGTTGTAGATCAGTGATTGCTCTTACTTTTTCTGGGTCCGTATAGAGTCCCTCTTTGTTAACCACATGGCCTAGATATTTTAACTGTTTACGACAGAAATGGCTTTTCTCCCAATTTGGTTTTAGCTTGGCTTCCCTTAATCGGCGGAGGGTTTCACTAATCAGTTGCAGATGTTGTTCAAAATCATCTGTCACAATGACAATGTCGTCGAGGTAACAAAATACATTCGGTTCTAAGTCCGGCGTGATGACTGTGTTCATCAACCGCATGAACGCCGCTGGTGCTGAGTGTAAACCAAAAGGAGGAACTTCGAACTGCATTAAACCTCTCCCGGGAACGTTAAAGGCCGTATATTTCTCGCTTCATTTGGAAAGCGGTATCTGCCAGTATCTGTTTTTCAGGTCAATCGTAGTTAGATACTTCTTAGCTCCCCGGAGTTTGTTCAGAGTTGCATGAACCTGGGGCAGTGGGTGAGCATCTTTGATGCTGATTTTGTTGATTAACCAAAGCCAGCACCGTATCTTGGTTTATCTGTACACTTACAAGGTATCGGCCGTCTTGGGACGGTCTCCCGCTACCGTAGAGCCATCCCTTTGCGCGTTTCCCGACCGGTTCGGGAATCCGTGTCAATCTCTGGTAAGGACCCCGTCGTTTCCACACACGAAACAGAACTTCCGTGCGACATTTTTGCAGTCGGAGCGGGAATGGCTGCGCTGCTTACAACACTAGCAGCATTCGGCTCTATTGTAATAGTCGGTTGTTCCGGTATTCTTACTTGTGGAAGCGCTGTTGGTGGCGATTTTGCCATCCAACTCTGCGGATAAAAAAAAAGAAAAAGATTCTGTACGGCGTAATAAGGACCCTCGTAACGCTCTAACGGGCCATGTCCTTACGCCGTGCAAGAAAATTGATTACTCTAGTTCATATAGTTTGTGGATTCTGAAACGGCCCAAATAATTCTGAGATAGAATCTGCGTGGCCGTGTGAATGTTGCGGAACGAATAACGCGAGAGTGGTGGGAATGCACTATTAGTCGATCCAGATCTGATATTAACGTGTAGCAGGTTTCGTTGATTCGGGATTTTCCTTCCCTTATCCGACTACGTAAGCAATCTTGCCGTAGTAAGGGTGCTGCGTTATGTGCCCACTGAACTGTCACCGGGGTGCGATATTCTCCTCTGATCCATACATCGACTCGATAAGGTACACAGTAGAATTATAATACTTATAATCGCTTATTCTTCTCTATATATTACAAAAGGAGGTGCTGACATACGGAGGTATCGTACACTACACACATACTAAGCACAAGGATAGCGGAGGCGCTAGTCTAAATTGTATAGTAAGCCGTAGCGCAGTCTCAAGTCTAAGAGCCAGTTCGTAGTTGAGAGAAGGAGTGACTCTTCGTAGTTTGCGAAGCTCTCTTTATACCTGGGCCAGCCGCTCTACGCAATTCATTATGCACGCACGCCATTTGTATCGGTAAAGTGTACTCCGATGGCTGTTTGTATGGTAATCTACCGCGGTTGATAACTTATCGATTGTCGACCTTTTTCTCGGGAAAGTAAGGTGATCGTCTTAATTCTATCACGAATCTAACGCAAATAAACATCAAGATCCATCTTATTTCTCGAAAAATCAATAGTTTATTACTTTATTTCCTTGACCATCATAATTTTCTGGAATGGATGCTCTGAAGGAAAAGAAATATTTTGATCTAAATTTCAACCCGAAATATTTTGCTAATGAACTAATCTTTAAAGCTGAACCTTATTCTTTAAGAAAGATTAGATCAACAGCTTAGTTAAGATTTTATCTTATTACATTATAGCTCAGTACATATTGCAAATTATCTTCACGATTACTTATAAATCTTAATCAGCTACAATAAATCACTACACAGTATATAAAGATACGCCAGTAAATGTAACATTTTACATTGTATATAAAGACAAACTATCACTTATTATCACACAATACACCTTCGAAACCTCGAGAGATGTGTTTGCGCACTGCAGTCTTAAAAGCAGTGATAGCTGGCAAGTATCAAAAACAATTTGGTAGTGAATGGAACTTCTATTTCTCTAGGGTTACTACAAGAGTTTTTGAACTTGTTTTTCTTAACGATGCGCTTAAGGTACGGATGCTGATGCATAACAATCAACCACCTCAGTTTCTTTCTGTACGGTGTAATGTGCTCGGCCCTTCTAGCACCACATATGTATCTCACAAATGAGTTTTGCAACTTTTAAAGCCATGTTTGTAATTCAACTAAAACATTAAGAAGAACAAATGATCAATAGTTCAGGTGAGAAATGGTAAACGCATCTGTTAGCTGTTCGCGTAAGGCCTCAGTGATGCAGGATCAGAAAGTTCTGAGTTCATACAAGACTCTATTAATCTTTTGGCTAATCGCATCAACCTGCGGTTTCCACGTTAATTTTCAATTCATGATGACACTAAGGTTGGTCACAGTATCTACCAATGTAACAAAGACGTTGTCCTCAACCTCAATGCCAAGATTTAGACTTTGCAGTTTGTTAATGTTATACTCAGATTCGAGAATAATTGCCTTTGTGTTCCTAACATTGAGGCGAAGCGCATTCTCGATCGCCCTCAGTCACACCACTCGCGCCACAGCCAACAACTGCCCTACACCCTGACCGACATCACACATAGAGATTTGTGTATAGGTCTCTTGATCGTTAGCATTAAGCAAATGTTTGACACTAAATGTTAGATCACTCTCGGAATGTTTGAATGCAGCTAATACCTTCTGCAAGTCATTTATATATAAGATAAACAAAAGTGGAAGAAGTGCCAAGAAGTAGGAGACTGGTGACAAGCTTTTTATTAATGTTGAATCAGTGTTGATACCAGTTCGGATGTCCTCTAACAGACTCAGTAGTGCCGTTTGCGTGCTGTAGAACGGACGAAAATCAGTTTGTCGGGGATCGAGGACTGTACCGAATTCGATAAATTCTGACATCTTCTCGCTGACAATTTTTTCCAAAACCTTGGAGAAAAAGCTCCAAAGGGCTATAAGACAAAAGTCCGTGGCTGCTGATGGTATAGCTGTCTTTTAGAGCGGTACTAGATGAGCTTTTTTCCAGGCCGGGAAAGACTCTACTTGACTATGACCTATGACCGGAAAAGACTTTGCTATTACGTTTTGAGGTATACTATCTACTGCCGTCGCTTACGACAAGAAATAAGCAACCGCGAGGACCACATCTGAGAGAGTAACTTCTTGAAAGGTGAAGCAAGCAGTCGATAGATGGCACGGAAACTGCTCGGAATGGGCCAGGCGTGGCGTCCAGGTACCCCTGCTCCATGACCCAGAAATGACGGCATTGTGCTCAGCACAATGCTGGCACGCAGTGCAAGCATCGTGCCGGCACTTAAATTGAGAAAAAAACAAAAAATTACAACCCAGTTTCAGTTAGCAGGCTGGCACTTTACCACTTGACCACGAACATTTGTTACAAGTCATAACTAATTGTGTCCTTATATACTGCGAGCAGCTGTTTATGTTAATAAAGTTGCAAGTTATTATAATAAACAATCAGCAAAATTATTATTAACGCGTTTAACAACATTAATATTCGCCGCTTATTTCGTGTAAGGCGCGAAACTGGCAGGCTGCTATAAATTCGGTAGTCATGAAAGAGTAGTCATAATAATATAATTAATAAAAATTGGCAAGGAACAAATTCAGATAGATAAATAATAGCCCAAATCAACAAAATCAACAGACTTAACGATAGAATACATTGAAAAGCCTTGTTCCGTAAATTGTGCGGATGAAAATTTTCTAAGTCTCGCAGCCAACAAAGCCGGCATTCTGCGGGAATTTCGTTCCGACAGAATGCTGTCACGGCAAGCAGCACTCCGAGCAGGCATTTTGCTAGCACTCTGACAGCGACAAATGTTAAAAACTTTTGAACACGGGTCGAAGGCGCAATGCCGTCATGGAGCTCCTAAAAATGTCATCATAATGCTGCCATGACTGCCAACATGGCGTGACCGCAAAATGCCGACATTTTGCCTTCGTTGGTGCCGGTGTCATACAGCCGGCACACATAGATGTCATTCTGACAAAGTTTCGTGCCGTCGCAATGTGAGCACATGTGCTAACACGCTGTGCCGCTAAAATGTCAACATTATGACATCCCGAATGGCGGGGAAAAAATTATTTCGAAAATTCCAACGAAAGATGTTTTGAGGACGTCACAATGAGCGGACAGCACGCGTGACCCCAAAATACCCGGTATGTTATCGCGCAATGTGAGCACGCGTGCTCACATTGCCAGAGATTAGAGGAAAGATTGCCGATGCCGTGTTAAAAATGCGTGCCGAATTCTATCATGACGCCACTTGCGGCCTGCAATCGAACTATACGCATCTAGAAAAGGAGCGTAGGGGAAGTATACGCATCCAGCGGCAATGGAAGAGAAGGGAGAGGCGCTATATATTCTTAGGTCCACCAAAAACTATTCGGGCATATTATTGGAATAAAAAGAATGTTTAAACAACAACATAAGTGTAAAAAATTAGAATCTAAAACTTTTGAAATCTCATGATTGAAAACTTTAATTTTTTAGAGGGATTATGGTTAAACCGACACAAACAAGTTAAGCTTAAGCTTAAACAAAGCTAAACTAAACTAACGAGCCACCCCAGTCTCCCAATAAACATATGCTACTTTCAGTTTTCGTATGCCAACGACAATCATGGCAGCGCGGTCTACGTTGTTGCTTGCCATTCTTATGCACTAGGGTTCGAGTCCAAGTCTCAGCCCATTTTTTTTTTTTTTCTACTTGCTGATAAAATATATAATACAATTTTAAATAAATTTAAATTATCTTTTGGGGGATGACTTTAATGGAATCGTTTTTAACTACGACGTGTGGCTACAATTCACAGACTGTTTCAACGATTTTTGCGTATCTTTGTGGTCGCGGTGAAGACCTGATGGGTCAACAAATTTGCGGTTTAGGCTGGACAGTGAAATTCACTCATAGTCAGAGGGATAAGGTTATCGAAATTGAAGATTACGTCCCTTCAGAAACACTTGGGGGTATCACAAAACAGTATCGTTCAACTATTGTTATGAAAAAAGACACATTTCTTTGTTTTCACGAATATATCGTAAAATATATTAATGCGCGTCTCAAATATATTCAATCTTTTGTAGGTAGTGCAAGTGGTGTTGCGAGAGAGGCTTTAAAGTACATTAAAAACTTTGATTTTGATAATATACTAGAATTAAAAATTGGCAAGTATACATCAACTATTGTTAAAGAAATTATTAATGTGGTTGATGATGAATGGTTTAATACTGATACCTCCTGTAGTATCCGGAGGAAGGTAAGGAAGAAGAATGCCTTCTGGATATTTTCTTTATTGATCGACACGTTGAGTGTTACACAGATGAGCGCTCGATCTGGTCTGAACTCCTCGTACGCGGGCCTCGCGCCTCGTGGCAGTCCCTTCGGTGGGCACTGGTACGTAGCGCCATCATGTATCGCTACTTAGTACTAGTTCTCACATACATAACAATCCTCACGCCTTAATTTGGCAATTATAAATTAAGTCTCTCGGGTGCTCGACGGTTTCAAGTAGAACGTCTCCCGTTCTTTGATAGCCTGGAGAAGCAATCGGTGCATTCGGTTGCTCGTTAATGTTTACAGTTTCCGTACTCATGGGCTCGGATTGAGATGCCGTGGCTTCTTTTACAATTCCGAATGACTGATGTTTTACAAAGTTGCTGTTCGGTATAATAGACGGTTCTTTACAAAAGCTATTAGGTATTAGAAACCCACTATTAACATTGTCGGTTGCCACGTTACTTTGGGCGTATGTCGGATTCTCGTATGGTCTCAGCTGATTGGTGTGGCGCTTCCACGTTCAATTATCATTCGTGTTAACAGAGTACGTGACTGGTCCTAGCTGATCTACAACTTCTGCTACTCGCCACTTATCCACACTACATCGTTTTTCTTAAATTCTATGTTTCTATTTCCTTTGAAATTCCTAGCGGTCCATCGAACGTATCGAGGTCCCTCAACAGGCAATAGAGTCCGCTGCATCTGCTACTCCGGCCGACGATCCGCCACAACCCTCACCCGGATCGCTAGCCACTAGTACATCGCCCCCGGACCAGACGGAAGACGACGCCCAACCAGGAGAGATGTCGCCATCCCCGGACAAAGCTCTGTTGGAACCGGCTGGAGAAGGAGGCGTTCGAGGCCATGGACCACTTCCTCATCGTGTGCGGGGAAGAGGGTAAACAGCTGGCGGCCGACTACCCTCGTCTGGTGGCCGACGAAAGAAAGGCTCAAACGGCCCTGGCCGAATTCAAGACAAAAAGGACAGAGGAACGGCGGGCAAAGGCTGCCCTAGCGAAAACCGAACAACGCCTCCAATAACACGTGGCCCAACAACGACAGCAAACCCTCAAATTGATGAGGCGATGCGCCGCACCCGTATCAGTGTGGCCAAAGCGGAGAACTGCCGGGTTCCCCGCTGTTTCGTATGCGGTCTCCAAGGGGTGCTGCGTGGCAGAGAATGCCCCCGCAGGGACCAACACGGCCGCTACTAGGCCCTGCCGTAACCGCGATGTCGCCCTGTAGGCCTTAACAACGCCCTCGTCTAAACTAATAAAGAAAAAAAAGCAGAGTTTAGATACGAGCACAACAGGAGAGTCTTTCCTTTTTTTATAGTCACCCTCACCCCAAATAACAGAGATAACAGTTTTATTACATTTTCTTTTATGTTTGGGAAAAAATTTGTTTTTTTCTCTTTTCTTCTATAAATTATGATGTTTTGTAACATAATATTTATTTTATTTCTTTCCTTTTGTTTGCATGCTGACGAGAGATATGATTTTTGGCGTTTGGAAGGGGGGGGGGAATATGACAAGTAATATTATTAACTCGTCATAATCTTCCACAGCATGCGGAATAACAACATCACTAATGTCTACAGCTATGTTACAGGCAACGGCGGTGGAGAGCAAGGGAGCGCACTACAAGTGTGAGGGAGAGAGTGGGGGGAGAGAGAGAGAGAGCTCGCGCGTGCGTGAGTCTCCTCGCGTGACTCGAGAGATACGTACCGGCCTTCGAGATATTCGGTTATGCTATTCGAATTACGCGATAGCGATACCGTGGGTTCGACTTGTAATTCCGTGCATCTCGCCCTTCGCAAGAATAACGTGTAACCAAAGGCACCCGAGAGGTCTGTCCAGGCGGTATTCGCCGAGATATTCCATTGGAACTGCGACAGTAGTAAGAAGGGCCATATAGCGTGACCGGCGTTATTGATTTTCCCCCTCCCCTCCGGTGTTAATACATGCTACACTCCTGTTGATTGTCCGTTGGAGTATTTGCACAAGTTCTAGTTTTTTGAAGGGCTCCAAGAATTCTAAACTAGACGTGTAAAACGATTGTGTGCGTTGGACACAGTCGGCGCGGTATGTTTCATCTGCGCCCGAAGATAGTCACTCGTGATGGCGGAGCATTTTTTTATGTACGCGCAGACTATCCGTGTGCTGATTATGCGTCAAACCTTGAAATATCTGCAATTCTTGGGGCTGTGCCTGCTGTTGTTGCTTCGGCTGCTGTTGTTGCTCATGCTGTTGCTCCTGCTGTTGCGCCTGCTGCTGCTGCTCTGCTTCAAAATCAGTCGGTGGAATCAGGGCGACTATTTCGGCAGTCATGAGGCCAAACATTCGCAACAACAGGCCGAAACGGATTCACGACACTCCTTAGCAGGTGACGATACATCCATGGGTTCACTCTCGGCTGGCACTTCGCAAAATTCTTGCAGCAAATTATCGGCAATATGCTCAGCCCATACGTTAGAGAGTAGTGCACTAGTCGGATCATTGCCGAACGCTGAACTCTCGCTGTCGGTCACTTCACTCGCATTGTTACTCGGAGATGTTTGCACTTCTTCTTCGCACTAATCGCCTATCGCGGCGGTCAAGACCCGTATCATATCCGGGTCGAAATAAGCCGGCATATCGCTAGTCGTGATAGTCGCAGTAGCAGGCTCTGTTGCAGTCCTGGACTGCAATTCGTACAGAATAGCGTCCAACTCTTCAGGGTCGTATTGAGCGTCCGTCATATCGCACACTTGATCTATTAAGCTGTTTTCGAAAGAGGCCATTTCTACTTTTTTTTTCAAAGCTTGCAACTTGGAACTGCTACGACACCGTAGCAGAATAACTTTTTATCTCCGAGAAGCTGTGTGTGCTTTGGAAAAAAACGGTGGGTCTAAATAATATCGTCGTTATCCTGGCGAAGGGACATCTGTATATTTTTGTATACTCAAAGTGTGCTGCTGTTGAGGTAGTAATATGCTGTTTAAGCCCACGCTAGGATATTCGTGTTTTCCGAAACATCTTTCACGGAATGTATACAAAGGCCTTAACGAATGATTATCTATAGGAACCGGCATATGTACGTTACAACCGCATATCGATGACGGACGACGTCCGCGTATGAGTATACAAGGGGTGGTGGCGCAATGGCGCTAGCATTGCAGCTGAATGAGTTCTGTATACGCGTGGCGATTTCGGCGGGGGTGTAACAGAAATCCGTTTTTATTTTAATCGTTTTCCCTATTAGACATAAAAGCCGAAGCCCAACGAGAGGTGTGTGTCACTTTTCATGAGTGTTGTGCACGGAAAAGACCTCTTTCACTTACCGTTCGTAATGGAAAACTCTACGGAAAATAAGTTTCGCGGTATTATTATACGTGTAGTGGATTTGTTGCGATTAAGCGCAAATCATACTGCTATCTGGAGAGTGTACATCTGAAAAGAATGTTTCGTTGGATTCTTAGCTGCTGTACTATTCGTGAAATTGCTCGCCTGTATCGCTTGATATTCCATGGAAATCATTTGGCTGTAAGCACAGCGGCCGAATTTATTTTACTACGTGATCTACATCAGATGGATCCTTTGCAGACAGAATACGACGAATATGTTGGTAAGTACTCAACTTTATAATATTATTTTTTTAAATCAACGAGTTTCTTATAAAATATGTTTTACAACTCGCGATAATCTTCTAAGGGAGACGCAAGATGACGAAGGTAGGCAAATTTATACCGTTTTGTCCTCGAGTACCATTGCGATCTGCAAAACGTAGATTGTCTTACGATTTGGACGATGACGATGGTGACGATGACGGTGCTGGTACGAGTATACCGCGATCACGCCAACGTGTATGGGGTCCATCAGCGCTTGTGCCGTATACCGACGAGGACACAGCTACAAGTGCGTGTGCAACCTCTGTTCCCGCGATAGAGCGTTTAAACGACGGTCATCAAGCCGAAATTTTGAGTGAATTTACGATGCTTGAAAGTAGCGGAGAGGTTGACGCTGATTTCATGCCGTCCTTGCCTATAGGGTCTCCGCAGGCGTATTCGACCCCACGTGCCGATAACGGGAATGACGAGTCGTGTTCGGAAGAAGATTTTTTTTCGTCTCCAGATGTCGAAGCTTCTAATCGGGCTTTTATTGGACAATCATATCCGAGAGGTGATTTGGTACGTGTGATTCATCGTAATTATGCTGTGCCGAACGAAGCTGTGCAGTGTGCTATCGATGCACGATCAGATTCTGAAAAAAGTGACGAAGATGATGAACCTGTCAATAGCACAGCTACAGCAGCAGCGGCAGCCTCTACAAACAATGCTCAGCGCACAGCAATACAAAACTTTTACTCGCGGCCCGTCCCAGAGGCCGAGCGTTCTTATCATCAGATCATCGATCGCGCCTGAATGACGTATCATCGATACGATGAAAGAGATGCTTTTGACAATAGGATAAATGAGCGTACGTTTTATCTTTATTTCTGATATTTTATAATTTGAGTAAATTTTTAATTTACAACATTTTTTTTTTTCATTTTTTTTTTTTAAAGAAAAGTTATAAGACGAGTCGAAAATGGCACCGATTCCATAGAGCGGTTTAACGCGCCAAATTTAGAGGTTTATATTGATCGTATATACAACGTGCGTAGAGCCCATGAGTTGCGATGGTTGTATACACAGGCAGAAGATGCAGAAAGTAGGCATTCAGAGAAGAAGCTGTAACATCAACACCCTATACGAATGTCGTCATAGCGGTGTACACAACGGCGCAGGCACGCCTCGAACTTTATGGTTACTTGGAAAAACTCGGATCGCGCCTACTATACTGCGATACAGACTCGTGCATTTTTGTGAAAAATGAAAACGGCCCGTCCGAATATGAGTCGCCAATAGGTAATCTCTTAGGTGCTATGATGGATGAGTTAAGAAATTATGGCGAGGGTACGTACATAGAAACCATAATGTCTGCAGTGCCGAAATTTTACGTTTTTCGGGCAATCACACTGGACACCAGTGCCACTATATAATGTTGTAAAGTCAAAGGTATATGTCTAAATTACAATAATTCTTTAAAGATAAATTTTGACAGCATAAAATCTCTAATTGACGATGAATTTGCTGAAAATGCCGACAAAAGCGACATCGTCAAGGACAAGCGTATAATTAAGGTACACTTTTCAACAATTAGGTGCACACTTACGCACGAGGTTGTGACTCGCGACGAGTTCAAAACTTGTAGCCTTGTTCTTAAAAGAAGACGATATGTGTCGAAAAACTGTTCTCTTCCTTTTGGTTATAAAAAATAACTAATCCATTGTAAAATATGTCTACATCTCAATAAATATGATTGAAATTAAAAGAAAAATCTTACCTTGATGTATTCTTATCTATACTGTACAAGTAAAAAAATAAATATATTTACCATTACCCATCACTCCAAAAAAAAAAAAAAAAAATCAGCTTATTACCGCGGTGGCCGATCATCAGCTGATCACACCGCGTGTAGTAGGCTAGAGAGCAGCGGTCGCGTCGTTTCAGCTTATCTCGCGCCCGGCTGCCCACGAAAACAGCTGATAACGAGGCACGCAATAAAACAGGTGGACGGTTGTTTGTTTTTGTCAGTAGCAAAGATGGATATTCGTTGGAAGAATCCGTTCACATGCATCGTATCAGGCCCAACGATGTGTGGAAAAACTGTATTCGTAAAACGGTTTCTCGCTAATCTGCCTGAAATGTGCAACGTACGCTTTAATCGCGTCTTATTTTACTATGGCGAATGGCAAGATACGTATAGGAACGAATTCAAAATACCCGGTAATTTGAATAGAGTTTCGGGAAGGATTGACACAGCCAAGCGACTATTCCAACGATAACGATAAGAAAAAATTGCTAATTTTAGACAACTTGATGCGCGAATCTTCTAACAGCGTAGTACTCGATTTATTTGTACGTGGATGTCATCACAAAAACATATCCACTATATATCTATGTCAGAATATTTTTTACAAAGGTGCAAATCAGCGTGATTTGTCTCTCAATTCGAATTACATCGTTCTGTTCAAGAATCCTTGCTACCGTGCGCAAATCCAGTACCTGGCGCGACAAGTTTATCCCGAAGACTCGAAATTTCTGCAAGAATCCTACATTGATGCATGTAGTCGACCCCATAGCTATCTACTCTTGGATCTAAAACAGGATACGCCGGGCGACTTTCGATTTCGAACATGTGTTTTTCCTGACGATCAGCTGCAACACGATTATACAATATAATCTAAAAAAAACGTGGAATAATCGCCAATAGCCATATAACCACGAGAGTCTTAGATAAACACGATCAAGAAATTATGAAATTATGTAAATATGTTACAATAATTTTGACATAAAAAATATGAAAATTGTAAGAAAAAAGCATTAGAATCTACAAATTTTAAACATGATAGTTTATAAAAAATATGATGACAACTAATTTTGATTAATGTGATTTAATATAGTAGCTATATTGATGATATATTTAATGTAAGCATCAGTATCATTTTTCAAAGCATTTTAAAATAAATTTTGCTTTTTACGAAACTTCGGAAAAGTTTGAATGGTCAATGTCATTTTTGTAGGAATTTGATCGAGTTCTGTAAAAATTTTTGCCACATTTCCAAATACTTTTTTCATAAAATTCAATTTTTGAATTTAATATTTCTAAGTTATCATCATAATTTTCTTGTGCCATCTGACTAATATAATGTTCATAATTTGTTTCATAAATTACGTGTTCTTCAAGTTGAATATTCAATGCTCGTAAATAATTTCTGTGTTCTTCAGTGTCAACTTGAACGAAAGAATTTTGATATGGATCCCATTCCATTGTCAAGATTTCGTATATGTCTAAAAAATAATGAATGTATGATAAAAAAAATGAAATGTTTTATATAACATTATTTTGAGATGTGTATAATTTTGCATGTTACATTTCAAAAGAAAGACAATAATTTCTACAGAGAGCGTACGGTGAGGATATGAAATCGTTGAGAGTCAATGCACATGTCGTGTATATATACTGATATCACGAAAGTAAGAAGAACAAATATTTTATACGAACTCTGTATTAATGTAAAATTTCATTCCAAACTACATTTTCTATTTCGGTATCATTTTCATTTTCAACTTGGATAAATAATTTTTGGGAGTGAGGTGAGCGCGGGAGAATGAAGGAAAACGTGAAAAGAAATAAGTTGAAACTAACTCGGAACTTGATGTCTGAGGTTGCGTTTATTCGTTGTTCTAGTCGCGTGACAGAATGTTCTAGAGTGATGCGACTCGTGTCGTGTC
>QLSS01000284.1:36202-48102 GCA_024372645.1 Trichomalopsis sarcophagae
ACTTAATTGTCCAGATGCGCTCGGCCGGCCCGGAAAAACCGCTTTCTGGAGTCTTTGCGTGCGCGTGCGTGTGAGGTGTGTACGTGTGTGCGTGAGTGCGTGTGCGTGTGTGCGAGTGGGTGCTGTGTGGCCACCGCAAATTGATTAGGATTTTTACATCTAGATAATGCTACATAATCCCAGATTATCGAAACTTCGACCTTGAGATTTATTAATAGTTATAGCAAATGCTAAGACTAAGGGAAATTGTTTTCTATATAAAATAAGTGGTAACGAAGATGAAGGTGAATTTCCTGTATTTAAAGTAATTCTAAGTATAAAAACTTTTGTACATGGCTCTCATGACACAAAGATTTAAGGGTAGGCAATAAGAACGTCAAAAAGAATTAAAATTAATTTAAAACCAACAAAATATAAATTTAAATGATGAATTTCTAAAGCGTCAGATAAAAAGCATTAGCACGTGAATTCTGAGTTACGGTGCTTGCGATTACTATAGTTAAATATTCATTTTATATTTAATACTTTTGTAGATTCATTTAAATAATACACCAAGTAATAAATAATATTTTCAAAGAATAGTTTTAAAATTAATATATGTTATTAAACTATAACGAAATATGAACAACAGAGGGAAATAAAACTAAGTAGCACCACTTACCCTAGCTCCTGAATGAGTAGCATGAACCTTCACCCTCGTTACCTCCGATTGAGCTTGATGGCATACTACGCACAGCATATCAGTTCCCGAACAGGGACGATGACACCAATTGCTAAGAACAAATAAGAAAAAGAAAAAAGAATCAAAGGTATCAACCGCCAGTATTATAAAATCAACAGCAACGAACAAACTCAAAACCAGAGAGCGAGAGGACCGAACCGTTTGAAGGATGTTAACGGACTGATAGTAGAAATTAAAAAGCACTTATGCCATAGCGAGAAAGGGAGAAATTTTCCAGATATCGCGAGAAGTAGAATTAGAAGACGTCGTGAGAACTGGAATCGGAAGGATGAAAAACAGAGAGATGCCCCCCTCCACACAAAGAAGGGAGTCAAGTAACACTACGAGTTTACACCAGGATCAAAATAATACATAAACACATTACAAACAGAGAAGTCTAATTGCAGATTTTATCGTATAAGGGATACGAGCGTGATAACACAATTGCAAGCAAGAAGAAGCAGTTCGCTTAACAATAACAATAATCAATAAACCGTACCCCCAACGACCATCGAAAAATTAGGCCAAAACGGAGTTCCTTTTTCTTCTTGAAAGATCTTTAATTATAAAAAACGACAAATAGTGTGTGAATTGAAAAGTTAGTTAGTTAGTTATAAATTCGAAATTATTGATAAACAAACATTAAAATCAATTATAAGTAAGAAATGCAAGTATTCCTATATTCATGATTAAATCATCAACCAAAATTAAATAACCGAAATGATTATTACTTAAAAATTAAATCAAGTTTAGGTGATTGTAATCTTGAAATAGAACTCGCGACGCCATCTCTAGGAGAAAGTGATCTTATGCAACGATAAGAGTCTGCGCGCAAGGAAAGTTCATGCATGCGGTGTAGACTGCAGGGAGAGCCGGAAAACTTAAATTAGTATAGCGATTAAACTAGAATTATAAGGAGATTTAGAAACAAAAAAAAATATTTTTTTTTTAAACAATGAAAAAGGGGATTAACAACACAAAGAAAGATTAGATGTCTCGTGAAATTTCATTTCTATAAAAGAAAATATAAAGAAACAACAAAGAATATTCTCTATATCAGAAAGGAAAGCTAGGAGTATTAAAGAAAATTGTTATAATTTTGCATAAACTATATTCGTATCAATTGTAATTAATCATAAAAACTTAAGAATAATACTAACTTGACTGAGTCAGGAACAAAATAGTGATTAGTTTCTTCCTTATTGTCTCACAGTTTCGATGACGGTTGTCTACTTTTGGAGATGGATCAACAAAGTACTGTTAAGAATGACATCTAATAGCAATGACAGAATCCTAGACGTCAAGATAAAACTAGGACGAGCATGCGAACGCGAAGCACAAAATTTAATTTGCAAATTGTCCCTGATCCTGCAACCAGTAGAAGTGAAATAGTATCATGCGACAAGCATTATTGAGTGATAAACTGTTCATCGTAGAAGCCTGTTTAAAATACTATCCTAGGCTCGAAGAAACTAGTCTAGATATGGTTTTAACATTAGCTATTCAAGATCATCGCGAAGAACTTGTCAAAAGAATATTACAACTTCCGATAGATTGGTCAATACGTTGCGTAAAGGAACAAGGGTCAATGCTCAGAGTAGCCATTTTGTGCAGAGGTATCGATATTTTGACACAATTAATAAATAAAGGACCGAGTAAATATCTATTAATGTACGCAGGACATGAACTTCTAGAAAGAGCGATGGAATATGAAAATTAAAACTATTTACGTCTATTATTAGAAGCCGGTGTAAACGTGAATGCAAAGAATACCTTCGGGTCAACCGCATTAATGTATGCTGTTGATAGAGGTGACATTCCAGTTATTAGACTACTGCTGGAAGCTGGCGCGGACCCAAATATAATAAATCATTTCAATCAAACACCTTTAGAAAGATCCACTAGAACTAAGCCAGAAATATTGGTATTATTATTAAATTATACGCAAAAAACTCGCAATTCTAGTATAAGCGAATATTTACTCGAAAAGGCGGCCACCGTTCCGCATCCTTATTCTGGCATGAACGTCGAATTATTATTAAAAAAACAATGTCAATTCATTGTCGCGAAATAAAAGATGTCCTATAGTAGGCGCTATCGTGCATCATAATAACGAAGCACTAAGAATATTAATGAAGTATAAAGCCAATTTAAAAGTTACCTCAAGTAAAGGAGAAAATGCCTTACACATAGCAGTAAGATTCGGTACAATACAAGCAGTCGAAATGATTTTGGAAACAGGAGAATGTGATATCAACGAAGTATCATCCATCGGTGAAACCGCTTTAACATGGGCATTTAAGATAGATGGCTATCGAAAAATGGTAGTTTTGTTACAATGAGGAGCTTTACTTTATCCTATCGAGAAAAACGTTCATTTCATATACAATAAATTTTTGCCATGGAACACACCAAAGATTTTTATTCCATTGTTAGCAAGAGGGATGGTAGAAAACCAAAAAATTAATATAGACGACGAATTAACGTTAAAAGAATGCTACCCTACATTATATGACAAATATGAAAAAGCATGCCTCGAATGGCAACGAATCTCAAGACAGAATTTTATTGCGGGAGCTACTTTTAAACAACTGATAGAGCGACCTACAAACTCATTTTTGCATATTGCTAAAACATGTGCATGTTTCAAAACCGTGAAGCGGAAATTTATCCTTGTCAATTCCCTATATACGGCTCTCAGATCACACAAGCTATACAACAAATCATTAATAAAAGAGTAATATGGAAAGAACATGAAGAATGACTACAAGAAACTACGAGAGTATTCCTGATTTTATTATAGAGCAAATAGCCTATCATCTAAGTCTAGACTAAAACAGCGAAAATAGATACACTTACGCATAAATAAGAATAATTAAAACCCTTTTTAAAATTAGTGAATAAGTCTGACACCTAGACTCTTTCTATCCCACAGATGGCAGCAGTTTGGGAAAGTTTGGCGCATACGTGGATCCCATTCATCTTCTCGGGATATCTGCGGAAATTAACCATCATAATGACTAAGATAATTAGTCGAGAAGGCAGAAAAGCAAGGATTTTAATTCAAATATTAGTCCCAATGATAAGACCCTCCGAAATGAGGGAAATAATCGAAGGACTCGTAGAGTCCTCGGATTTCGAGACTGTCAAGTTTTGTTTAGAAATATATCCACAAAAACCTGTTTTATGTTTGACCAGTGCTCTCACTCATGCTCTGAACGAGGGGAACGAGGAGATGATAAAATTATTACTAGAATACAAAGTAGATTATACTACATTAAAAAACTGTCGTATCCCTGCTATTCATTCTGCATTAACAGCGAAACGTTTAGACATTTTAGAAAATTTGTTTGAACTAGGAGCCACTCATGATAAATACAGAGTATGGAATTACCTTTCATTACGACAAGCTATGCCATACAAAGATAAAATATTTTTATCATTATTACTCGAAAAAGGTATCCCAGTTAATAGTTCCAATCCAATGGGTAGCACGGTGTTAGGAGATGCTATAGCATGGGAAGATCAAGAAACAGTAGAGCTTCTCCTAAAGGCCGGAGAAAGTATACGAAAATTTCATCATGTAGGCATACAAGCTGTCAATGGACCCTCAGAGATTTTCGAATTACTCGTCAATCATGCGAAGAAATTGGGAATGCCGATCAGCTCGCAACAATGGTTATTAGAAAGAGCCGCGAGTGCCCCTTATATAGACTCTCTAGAGAATGTGCAATTATTATTGGATTAAGGTGTACCTGTAAACTTTCGCTCTCGTGATGGAAGGTATGTTATAGAGACAGCGATACTGTCCAAGCGGAGAGGAATTATTACACATAGCCGCCGAATTCGGAACTAATGGGAGTGTAAAATTATTATTAGAGAAAAGTAAAATTGACGTTAATAGAAGAGATTGCACTGGAAACACTGCATTAAGAATAGTGTATTGGAATAATAATTATATAAGAGTAAAAACTGTATAAAGAGTAAAAAAGGGGACATATTTCTTTTTTGGTTATTCAGAAAAAAATAGCGTCAGCGCAAATAAAAAAGGAGGATAATTAAAGGTTGAATCACACTCTACGAAGTAACCGTACCCTTTTTTCCCCAAGTGGTAAGGTTTTTTACGGTCCTAAGTTTAATAAAATGATGCATACAAAAATGAGGTAAGGTGCTCTAAGGCCACGCATTCGATAGTCCGTGGCAAATAATCTTTTATTATTTTATAATATAGCGTTGCATCTTTTGATAGAATAAAGTTAACAACTAATATATTATCCATGCTATCACGTTTACCGAAATAAGTTTTATTCGATATTTTACAACAATTTGAAGCCTTTGAATCCAGAATGTCATCACAGTAAATTTTTACGACATCACTTATATGCGTGTATAAATGTTCTTGCAAAACTATTGCTGTGTGATTAATTTTTATAAATCTTGTAATTTGATACGGAACGCCTTTGGGAGATTTGATAGCTTTTAATAAAATGTGATTACTCGATTCAAATGAAAACGTTGAATGACACCACAATGGTCCCCAATTCCTGTCACCACATTGTCCCCAGTCCCCGATTGTGGATAAATGCAATAGTTAGTAAACGTCGTATGTCATAACTTTCTGTCTGAAATATTTTTCAATATCAGCTACAAGTGTGCAACATTTAATCAGCCCGATTTAATTCCGTAATATTAATTTTATCTTGTAATTAGCCAACTGTCAGTATCTGATTTATTTTTAATGCAAAAGATTCTAGTATATTTACTGTAATTATCAACAAATATTCTTCTCCAACATAACCAGTTGTGTTATCTGGGCCGTTCAAATCCGTATAAATGAGTTCTAGGATTTCGGTAGTATCTGTTATTTTCAATCGGTACATTAGCTATTTTGCTTTTAATGCGATTTGCACATTTTATTTCATTAATATCAATCTTTTCCGGCAGGCCTTCGACTAATTTGTTATTCACTAAATTTGATAAATATTGAAAATGTACATGGTTGAGTGCCCTATGCCATTTCTCTTTATCAGTTAGTTTGACCGAATTAACATACATTGATTTAGTACTTTTTTTAACTATGAAGCTTATTGTGAAATATAGATTGTCATTTTTATTAGCATCTGCTATTAATTCTCTACGTTTATTGTAAATTTTGGCATCATCATTTTTGGCTACTACTGCATAATTTTCAGTGACTTTTGATAAACTTAATATATTTTGTCTGATACCTTAAACATAATAAACATTCTTTCCTTCTACTTGTTTTGTATTATAATAATTTTTGAAAAATAATTTAACAGTTCCGATTTTAGTAGCTTTCAATTTTTTACGATCTGGTAATTTTACTTCGATAGGCCCTTTTAAACATGTAAATTTATCAAGGAATTTATCATTATTTACAATGTGATCTGCACATCCACTATCAAGAACCCAATTCATTTGGCCTGAATTTTCGCTAGTATTATTTAACGCAGTTACCTGATGTACCTCTAAATTACAGACCTGTGTCAGCCATGCTTCGGATGTGTAGTCGCCCTGCTGTTGGCCAGATAAATCGCCTTTGGGTTGACCTTGTCCTCTACCTCGTTGACGTCCTCGATAGTTTTCTATGTTGAAACCTCTGTTGTAACCTTTGTTGTAGCCTCGTTGATTACCTCGTTGATTTTGGCTAGAGTGAGCACCTCTTTTCCGGTTGCTCTGCTGCTGTGGTCTCGTGCATTGTCTAATGTGGTAAGTGGTTTCGCTCCATGTATAGCATTTTCTTTGGTTTGTACCACAAAGGTACTGACGTTGGTTTTATTATCAGACTCTGGTTGAGGCATATTTTTCTCCTTGATCTTTGACTTGACGTAGTCTACTGTTCTTTGATCTTCTGGGATAACATTTATAAAATCTCTGATGTAGCTGTAGCTTGGTTGCAAGGCTCTGATTAAATATCTCAACTTTTTAGTTTCTTCTAGTTCACCACCAGCCGTTTTGAACTTGTTTGTAACTTTTTCGAATTCTACAATAAATCTTCAACTGATTTATAGTTATTCAGTTTAATTTCCTCAATTTTCAATGATTCTCATCTAAGGTTTTTCAATAGGAGCGGTTACTTTAAGAATTGGAAACGAAAGGGAAGAATTAAGGAGGGTCAATACGAGGTCAAGAAAAAAGGACTACATACAAATTTTAGAATAGAAATTTCAATTAATCCTACTTGATGTGTATGTATTTCGCATGGCGTCACAGTAGATTTCGAACATAGCGCATACTACAACAACATTTTATTAGATCTTCTAAGAATACTACATAATCGATTATAGTATCATTAATTAATTAATAATATTAACATGCATAATTGGTGACCAACAAAGTTATCGTTCAATTCCATTAACTATTATTCATGGGTATAGTTAACCAAAAGCAAGCTATGACTAAGATGGAAGATGATAAATTTCTATATTTGTTATTAGACATTTGTGAAACACTTAGAGGGGATAAAGGTTATGATTTATAATTTGCAATTATTAGAGATAGAGTTTGATTCATAAGGTTCATAAGTTTGATACAAGCATAATGTTTGTAAACACTTTCTGAGCATTGTATTGTTTTGTAGAAATCATCGAAATGTAGACGACTTAGCTGATGACACCTAATGTTTGGTATCTGTTATACAGATTTCATCGAGTTACACCTTTCTCAAAAGTTTGGAGGTGATAATAGTTCTTATGCAGCCCATATTAGATAGGTCTGATTAGTCCTTTTACATGTCAATTAACCTGCTAAATGCCATTTGTTTAATGTCGTCTTTAGCCACGCGCGAAATTCTGGAGGCGCCTGCATCAGTTACTGGCTCCGGTTTCCGAAACTCGCTCAAGAGGGCGTTTTCTCCATATCGAGACTATAATAACGTTCTTGGACTATGTATGCTTGGGTAGAAATTATGTGTACACAGGATTTTACAATAAATCACTATTTATTGATAACGTAAGCTAATCATCTATTGAATATGATACAAACGTAGTCAAGCTAATATATGATAATATAATAATTATAACAAAAAAATAATCGAACAGACAAGCTAAGACGTATGCTAACCGCTCCAGTGCACAAGACGTAGTTAGCGCCGATGCCACCCGGCGACGTCGACGCTGGCCGTATCGCGGCATAGAGAGGGGGAGCTTTGAGCCGCGTAGCTCTGCGTTAGGCCTGCCGTCTCTAGCAAGCAGACATCTGCTCGTTTATATCCAACACTCCGAGTTGTTTTCGTGCTGTTAGCTTAATCGTAGCTCGGGGCTTGTGCATCCCATGTTCAGGGCTTTTTTTGGTTTCTATAGGATGCTGGACCCAGGTTCGTTCTCTCTCTCTCTCTCTCTCTCTCTCTCTCTCTCTCTCTCTCTCTCCGAGATACCTGGGTCCCGCTTTTCGTGCACGCGGGCATCTCTGGGGTCGGAGGCTGGAACTATCTCTCCTTGTCCAGTAGTTGTATAACAGGCCCGGAACCGGGTGTCTCGTTCCGGGCTTGCCGGAATTAGGATAAATTCCCTGAATAGTGCTCTCACGGATCATGTTCGTTTCCCAATGATTCGTCTTGGCCGGTGTCGGTCTGCGCGGCGAGCTCCACAGAGTGCGGCATCTCTTCCCTAGCGAGCGTTTGCGTTCCACTTTGCCAGAGGTGATGGTGGACAAGGGCCCTGAGTGGATTGCTTAATCCAGCAAAACGCTTGTCGCGCTAACGTTTCTTATGCTGGGGTTCGAATCCAGCTCTCAGAGTTTTTTTTTTTCTAGTTTAACAAACATTTTCACCAAATCAAATTTGTATTTGCTTAAGTATGCTAAAGTATGTCAAAGTGTGCCAAAGTGCGCTAAAGTGTGCAATACTGTGCCATACTGTGCTAAAGTGTGCTTTACTGTGCCATACTATCCACGGTCTATTCAAATTCGGAAATTCGCTGCACTTTGGTACACTTTGGCACACTTTGGTACAGTGAGATATATCCCACCGCCCGTGCGCTAAAACATTGCCACGCACGATGCTGTCATATCGACGGCACGCGTAAAGCTTGAAGTGTCAGTTATAGTACGTAACAATAAATAATTTAATAAATAAAAAAAATTCTAGCGTCGGTAAGACTTAAACCCGGATCCTTTGGGTAAGTAAGCTGATTGTCTACCACTGAAACAAGAGTATTCGTTACAGTTAATGCAACAATTTAGACTCATGTGCATCTTTAGATACTGTTAGCCTAGTGAAAAACCTTAGATGAGAATCAAATGTGATTTTGGCCTGATTTTCAGGTGAGAGTCAAGTAAGTCTCATTTGATTCTCACTTGTTTCTCATATTTTTATCTAATTTTCATTTAATTCTCGTCTGATCCTCATCAAATTATTATCGGACGATAGCCAAATGTTATTTTGTTAAATTTTAATTGAGATTTGTTTTTTACTAACCTTACAAATTCTCACAAATTCCTTACAAATTTAAATAACATTCGACTTCGGTAAGATAAGAATAAAATAAGAATCAGATAATAATCATGTGAGAATATGAAAATCGAATGAGAATCAAATAAGATTCACTTGACTCTTATCTAAAAATCACATCAAAATCACATTTGATTCTCATCTGATTCTCATCTGAGGTTTTTAATAAGGTAGTACTTTTACAATATTAATTAACAATCGCCCGTAATTGCCTTATAACTGCTGATTAAAATCATGCCTTAACGACGGAATCCGCCGGGAATCCATTTTTTCCAAATTTCGTCCAAAAATTTCAAAAGTCCTCAATTTCCGAAAAACCCATGTGTGTCAAAATATGCCAAAGTGTGCCAAAGAGCGCGAAAGTATACTAAGGTATGCTCAAGTGTAGTAAATTTCTGATTTTAAACACTTTGGAACATTATGGCACACTATGGCACTAAATCCATTCCCACCAGGGGATTGGCAAGAAAGTATCTTTTTTTATGGTTAGCCGCACACGGCTAGAAGCCCATGAACTTATCTACAAATGGCAACAATACTATTTTGTATGGATATTGCTTTCCCACATACTGATACAGACCAGGATATTGAGAATTTAGAGGTTGCCGGTACATACTCTGCGTTCAGGAGTAGTAAAAGTTACTAGGTAGTCTCTTTCTCCTTCGCTCTTTCTTACGCTCTCCCTCTCACGAGGCGCGGAGCTAATTTCTTAGCGCTGCAAGGCACTAGGTTTTGACGCCACGGACGCCAATCCCGTATGACAAGCGTGTGCCCCGTTTGTCGCGCTTTTTCATTTTTTTCACGCCTTTATGCCTCACACTACGGACAGTTATCTCCTCGTGCACCTGCACTGCAGGCTCACACACTCCTCTCTCTCTCTCTCTCTCTCTCTCTCTCTCTCTCTCTCTCTCTCTCTCTCTCTCTCTCTCCCGCAAACAGATAATTGTGTTTATCTCTGCGGGTATGTAAATTGCATTGCAAAAATGTAATTTATGTAACTTTACTGATAAACGAATAAATAAATAAGTAAATAAATAAATAAATAACAAATAGTTTTTGAATTAAAACCACAACCAAAACTGGGGGGTTGGCGAGCGAAGCGAGCAGGGGGGTGAAGTGTGCCTGGCAGTCTCTAGGAGATGAAACGATTTGGTATGAGCAAGGATGCTCGGCAATCTCTAGGAGAAAGAATCACGAGGGAGCTCCGCACGCTTCTAGAGATAGTCGGTGACTAACAGACGTGCCGCGCGTATGTAGGAACGTCCCGCTCAAAATGGCGGAGGCAGCAACGCGCGGTGCTGCCACCGCGCTAGACTCAGTAGGCACACATACACACACACACACACACTCATTTGGTGCGCGCACAGGCGCAGAACGAATTATGTACACGTCCAATGCTGAATTAGCATTGGACAAAATGTTGCGACGTAACACAATACAATAAATAATGCAAAATGTACAATAATATTGCAATATTAATTGAGAAGGCTC
Source organism: Trichomalopsis sarcophagae (assembly GCA_024372645.1). Classification (NCBI taxonomy): domain Eukaryota; kingdom Metazoa; phylum Arthropoda; class Insecta; order Hymenoptera; family Pteromalidae; genus Trichomalopsis; species Trichomalopsis sarcophagae. Next base: position 46,885 of record QLSS01000284.1, read on the forward strand.
ATAGTGTCGCTATTATCCGGTTATGATATGGTTTGTCAAAGGCTATTAAACTTGTCGTAGATATCCTGTTAACGGTTGGGATTTTACCAAATTCAAGTACAAACATTGTAATACCTTCTAATAATTAAGAAATTAGTTCGAACTATTCTAAAATTATGTTAAGAAAGAATGGCCAAAGAGGACAGAGTTCAAACCAGGCCAGAAGAATATAATCCGCAGACCATTCGTTGATCCTTTAAATGTTTTGCTTCCACCACTTCATATAAAGCTGGGTCTCATGAAGCAGTTTGTGAAAGCCCTGAACAAGGAAGGCAACTGTTTTCAATATTTAGGAGAGAAGTTTCCCGGGATTAGTGATGCAAAATTAAAAGAGGGTATCTTCGACGGTCCTCAAATTCGTACTCTTTTTCGAGACGAAAATTTTATTACGAAAATGAATAACACTGAAAAAGCAGCATGGCAAAGTTTTAAAAAGGTATCCCAACAGTTTTTAGGAAATAAGAAGAGCGAGGATTACCAGACTTCAGTTAAAAAGTTGTTGACCCATTTCAGAAGATTAGGTTGTTTAATGAATCTCAAATTACACTTTTTACATTCTCACCTAGACTACTTTCCCGAAAATCTCGGAGACTACAGCGAAGAACAAGGGGAACGATTCCATCAAGATATTAGTGAAATAGAGAGTCGGTACCAAGGAAGGTGGAATATAAATATGATGGCAGATTTCTGTTGAACATTAAAGAGAGAAACCAACCAGAATGGAAAGAAAAGAAAGAGAAACCCGCTGCGTAGGTCATTTGAAGATAAGAGAGTTCGTTACAAGAAGAAAAGGGAGTAAGAGCCATATTGAACTTTTCCTTTACTATTGCAAATTTGTGAGAAATCAATGGATGTTATAGTGAAAGTAACGATTACTCCGCGATTAGCACGTCTAAATGTATAAGAAGAAGAGTGGATCCAGTTCAGAAAAGTATTTCTGAATTTACTCTTCTCCATCAAAAGGATTTTCCGCGATTTCCGATTTTTTCAGCTTCTACGAGCTATTTTTCGCGATTTACGCCAAACCTGTGCATCATGGGGCTTAACTGATGGCAGATTCGGATTCAGCGCGTCAAAATACGTTGGAAAGAGAGTCAATACGGTTAAGAACATTTTTTTCCGAATTTACTCATCCCCATCAATGGGATTTTCCGCGATTTTCCGCGGTTTTCCTCTATT
>QLSS01000284.1:63102-81050 GCA_024372645.1 Trichomalopsis sarcophagae
GAGCATTTGTAATGAATTCTTCTTTGCTTAAAAGGGGATCTATTACAATTCTATCAGAATAATACGCATTCTGAAAATTAGCCTACATATCCTAAAGCATAGCAAACTGATTGTTTAAAATATCAAGATTCAGATTTCCATATGGATAGCTCTGAGAGTTGAGGAAAAGTTTGACATTACTAATATTACAATGATCAAAATGACTAGCATTTTGTCTTCGTACACCATTCCTCCCTGTTTGAAAACCGAGAATGATAAAACGTGGTTTTTACAGCTGATTCGATGTTTTTACAGTCCATACATGTTGCGTGGTTGTTGGAAGTACTGGATACTCATACAACTCCCAAGAACGGAAACTCATCGAAATCGGTATATCTTTTTGAATATAGTTAAATAGTTGTATTTTTCGTCGTTCTGACAGCATGAGATATGGCATAAGCCACTCTATACGATTGATCTCGACTTTGAATTCTTCATATGTCGGTCTCCCGTCCACCATTAAAGCCTCTTGCAAAACAGCATTCAAATTATTTCTCGATCTTGTGAGAATAAGTTCATGCTTAACGTTTACAACGATTTTGCGATAATCTTCAGCGAAACCAAAAATCATTGATAGTAGAACTGTCGCATCAAAGTTTCCAGTATTATCAGCTATATTTCCCACGTCAGTAATAAGTATCCAGCCAGAATTTTCAAGATACTTTAATTGACTAGGTGAGAAAGATGTGTAACCTTTCAATAGGGTTGTAGCAGCAACGTTCTTACATCGATCAATCTCTATGGCATTCATCTCATATCGAATTTCTTCAAAGAGATGACTAATAGCATTGTTCACAAAAAGGGTGTGTTGTACTGCTTTTCCATCCTGTCTAGTAATCTTTCCACAAATATGTAGAGAACTTTTTGATGGTAGAACACATAAATCTTGATGCTGTATAGTTATCCGAATTTCATCACTATTATTGAATGCAAGTGAGGTATAGGGTTGATGTGCATGAACCTCATAATGCGAGACAGATTCATCAAAGATAACAGGGGATTGTACTTTAAGAACTGATTCCATTTTTCTGAGGCACACAGCAACAACAAATAAATGTACAAGTTATTTTTTCAGTATTTTTCTCGCTTGAGGTCCCGTTCTTCCTCCACTACGCACTTTGAGACCGAGACTTTGTAGAAACTGACTGTTCTGACGTGTTAATCGTTTGATCACTCGTGGCTGACTGCCTGTCTGACGACATACTGAGCTATTAGTATAGCTTTTGTCAGCATTAAAAACAATACCCATTTCAATTGCTTTTTAAATGTAGACGAATTGTAATAATTTCACCTCGGAGATTAATCAAATCACCATCTTGATCTACTATGCGTAGTCGTAGGTGAGCGATCACTTTCACAGATATTGGCAAGTAAATTATTTGTTTAGGCACTTCGATTATCTTGTAGCCTGGCGGAACTGCTGGGAAAAATTCATGTATTGTATGAACTTTCTGCTGATTTATGTATGCTCCTGTCGTAATGTTACATTCAACTCGTAAAGCATTCACTTTGAGAACAGCTACTGGTAAATCTGAGTTGTGACTTATATAGGGCTTCAAAAGTCTTGGAGTGAATCCTAGTAGACGACCAATCGAGTCAGTTGGTCGGAAATCTATTTCATGACTACAAATAATAACACTTCGTAGCGTATTATTATTTGGTTTGATACTAACTTTTATACCTTGAGTATCGAGGATACCTTGTAGAGTTCAATCAATATCCTCAATCTCATAACTGCCAGTAGGTAGTTCAATTATTTCTTGACCAACATAAAATTTATTACAGTTTTCATCGACGTCCGGTATAGAATTAAAAGTTAGCAGCTCAATAAGTCCAAGACTGTATTGCTCATCTAAATCCAGTTCTATTGGAGGAAAAGAGTGCGTCTCAAGGATTGAGGAGGTGCCGGAAAGGTTGAGAGTCATTGATTCAACATCCATCTTGAGTAGACTAATTCAAATCATTCATGTAGACAAAAATTATCTGTACAATTGAGCTGATTGCAGAGAAATTTCAGACAGAGATGACCATAGATGAGAGTTGAAAATTCCTGATACCTCTGATAATTGTACTTAACTTGAGATACTTTCAGTAATTCATAAGATCTCGCGGTGGTTGTAAATCACCGAAACTATCAAAGTATGTAACCTCATTACCAATTTTTGGATAAGCTACCCAATGCATGCCAGGTCCACTTGCATCATCCAGATTAATGAATGCCGATTCTCTGGCTCGTCAACCGTTTGAAGGCAGAGCATTTCTCATAAAAACTCCTCGAAAATTTGTTATATTCATTAGGTTTACATATTTGAGCAGATCGTAGTCGGTAAGTACACGTTTAGGCATCTTATTTCATCGAAGTTTTTTTTTTCTTCCGTTACACTTTTTGTTCTTCTTCTTCTTCAGAAAGATGCCGAAACCTTTACGATCAGGTTTTAGAAACAGTCCTTTACCGAGTGCCAACATTTCAATTTTTTCATTATATCTTTTTTGCTCTTCCATTTGTTTCTTAGCAGTACTTGCTTTATTTATTGCTTTAGCGATTCCTGCAGCTCCTCCTGCAAGTGAGCCTACTGCACTGAGACCAGCAAAAAGTGGGATAAGTGCTGGAAGAAAGCCACCTACTTTGTTGGGAACAGGCAATATGCGTGAAACATTAACTTTACTTTTTCCACCAACATTTTTCACATGCTCTCGAGCCATCTTTAGTGCCGACTTTATCATAGAGCGAGAATCGTTGCCAGGAATGATAGGTTTTCCCATTGACTTGATCAATTTTTTCAGTGTAATCTTTTTCTTTGAAATCGTTTTCTTAAGTTTATTAGATCTACGCCTGCCACCTCCTCTTACTCCTCCTCTTCCAACACCCAAACTAAGCTTTGATTTTAACTTCATGGTATTTGCTATAGCGAAAGCTGTCACTTTTTCTTTCAAACCAGCGTCTCTAGATTTCCCTCTCTGCCACGCCTTCTCTGCTAAAATCTGATCAGCTACGTTTCTCTCTTAAATATTATCAGGATTTTTTGAGTAGGCAATATCGTGTTCCTTACAAGCAGCGTCTAGAGGATTTATTCCTGAATCACCACGAGCTAAACGTTTAGCAAGTTTAGTACCTGGACCACAGTACTGATAACCAGGCACATGAAGTTCAATGGGTAATCTGTTAATCAATATATTCACTAAACCTATACCTTTTTTCTGATGCATGATGCTAGCTCTTAACAAGCTCATGCGAGACTGACTAAGGGTACTATGATTATAAATATGAAATGCTCATATTTATAATATATCGAGTCAGTCGTGATATGAAATTTTAAAAAGCACGATGGATTTTAAGAATCAGGCAGCAACGTTGCTGGTGGTTAACTTCGATCTTTTGACCCAGCAGGAGCAAAAAAAAACAACACAATCGTCAATGAAAATTGCTACCTAACAGTATAAGAGCAGTATTTTGTGGTCCGTCTAATTGTGGTAAAACGAACGCACTCTTATCTGTAATCATTCATCCTAATGGTTTGAGATTTGAAAATATTTACGTATACTCGAAATCTTTGTATCAGCCTAAATATAAATTTTTGGAACAACTTATTGAGCCTCTAGAAGGTATTAAATACTTATCGTTCGGTGAACACGATCTCGTCGTATCACCTGATGAAGCTCAACCCACCTCAATTTTTATCTTTCATGATATTGCTTGTGAGAAGCAGGATAATGTCAAAGCTTTTTACTGCATGGGCAGGCATAAAAGCGTGGATTGCTTTTACTTGTGTCAGTCGTATGCGCAAGTACCGAAACATTTAGTGCGTGACAACGTCAACTTGTTCGAAATTTTTCGGCAAGATGATATGAACTTAAAACATGTTTATAACGATCATGTTAATACAGATATGACATATCAACGCTTCAAAGATATTTGTTCAATGTTTTGGAATGATAGCAATCATAGTTTTCTCGTTATAGACAAAGACCGTGATATCAATGATGGTCGCTACAGAAAGGGCTTTGATCAGTTTGTAATAAATATATAGAATACTGTATAAATTTAGCATTTGATTGTGAGACTCTAAACTATCAAGATGTCTGATTTTGATCAACAAACTGTAGTTCTACGTGAAGTTGAGAAAGCTCGTAGAGCTTTGAAAAGAAAGTACGATTTGGTAAATTCACATAAATTGGAGGTGGAAAAAAATTTGGAGGAATTGTTCAAACCGCTTATGAAACCACTGGAAAAGCTAATCGATGTAAGTGAGCATATTAAACAAGAAAAAAGTTTATCGTCAGTGGTAGTTAAAAAAGAAAAACGAAAGAAGAGAAAATTAAAATTAGAGCGTATTGAAAATAATAATAAAAAAGACTATAACGATGATGCTGATGATGATGCTGATGATGATAATGATGATCCTGAAGAATCAGCTTTTGAGTCAGCTGTGGGCGATTCAGATATTTCAGATCACGAAGAAACTGTTATTCAAAATAACGCTGCAAGTGTTTCTGATATTTCGGATGATGAAAAAACAGTTATGAGCGCTAATGTCGATGAAAACATTCGACTGGTGCTTAAGGAGCAAACACGAGCCTTACGTGTTTGGACGTCAACTCATCCTTGCAGGCACATCTCGAGGACCGCCTGGACTAGGATTCAAGCTGACTAGTAATGGAAATTTTGATTTAGAGAATCGAAAACTGTGTTATGTTGGTGATGCTGTGGATCAAGATGATGCTGTAAATTTAAAGTCTGTAAAAAGTTGATTGAACAAAGAGCTGATCAATTTAACAAAGATTTCCAGGAAGTGGAGAGTTTAATAAATGATAAAATTATAAATACTGAGACAGAATTTTCTAGAATAAATAAAACGCTTAGAGATTTGCAAGAGAAATTATAAATCTTGGATTCTGGAATAAATAAACCTGTAAATCATAATGAAATCAGGACTAGTGGAGGAACTTCATAAACCTGCTCGACGTAATTATCCACGTCGTTCTTTTCTCAGCAAAAATATCGATGAAACTTGGCAAGCAGATCTTGTTGAAATGATTCCATATGCCAAGCAAAATAAAGGGTTTAAGTACCTGCTCACAGTTATTGATGTATTCTCAAAGTATGCTTGGACTGTGCCAGTGAAATAAAAAACTGGAAAATGTGTAACTCAAGCTATGAAATCAATACTATTGCAAAAAAGAGTACCCAAGAATTTGCGAACAGATCGTGGAAAAGAATTTTACAATAAAGATTTTGACAAACTATAATAAAGATATAAAATTCATCTATACTCTACCTACAGTAATCTAAAGGCATCAATTTGTGAACGTTTTAATCGCACTCTAAAAAGCATGATGTGGAAGTTATTTAGTCTGCGTGGTAGCTACAAATGGTTGGATATCTTACAAGATTTAACATTGCAGTATAATAATAATCGACATCGGACAATAGGAATGAAGCCTGTAGAAATAGACAAAAGCAAAGTTAATCGTATTCTTAATCGAATTAATAGGAAAAAGTCAAACAGCTTAAATTTGTTTAAACGAGCTAAATTTAAAATTGGAGATAAAGTACGTGTAAGTCGAATCAAGGAGGTTTTCGATAAGGGCTATACACCCAATTGGTCAACTGAAGTCTTTACAATAACACGAGTTTCACCTACGAAGCCCTATACTTATCATCTAAAAGATTATCAAGACAAACCAATAGCTGGAGGATTCTACGAGGAAGAACTTCTCAAGACTAAATATCCAGATGTTTATTTGATTGAGAAAGTTTTAAGCAAAAGTGGTGATAGAGTTTATGTAAAATGGTTAGGTTTTGATGATACTCACAACAGTTGGATTAATAAAAATGATATGTAAAAAAAGAAAACATTAATAAATTGTTGGGATCAGGTTGGGTGAGACTATTAATAATCGACAAGAAGATTTCTAGAAAAAGCTTTATTCTAAGCAACTGAACTATACACCACTGCGGGTAAACACGTGCGCTCTCTTGGAGTGCCGGCGACGTACTAGCGTGGCGAGCCGAGTAACGCAGCTCGACGAGCTCGCGCATCCGCAGAAGAGGGGAGAGTCCCAAGTGGACCTATCTCAACACTCCCTCCCACTTGAGGAACACTCCCTCTCAATCCCAGGATACTTCCTGTATGGATGACTCAGGCTGCTCGTCCTGGTCCTCGAACTCCTCGGGAAACTCTAAAAATTAACATACAAACTGATTAGTTACATGTTAAATATAAGTTTCAATAGGTCGTTATGTAATTGTTTAGGCAAAGCCTTTGTAAATATGTCGGCTAACTGACTCTTGGAGTTGACCCATTCTATTTTGATATAGTTCTTATTAACACATTCTTTTACATAATGTTCCCTTCTTTCGACCATATGTCTCAATCGATTACTTCCATTTACTTTCGCGCAAGAAATGGCTGCCATATTATCGCAGTACAGTGTCATTGGATATAAATTATGCTCTAGCATAATCGCCACTGAGTTATGTAAGGACATACTTTCCTGACAAGTTTCGCTCATGGCTACATACTCCGATTGACAAGTGGACAGAGCAACGCTCTGCTGCTTGTGCGTTCTCCACGCCACTGTGTTACCGAACAGTCGAATGACGTAGCCACACGTAGTCAGAGAATTTTTGCAGTCAGCTAAACTGGCATCAGAATAAGCTATCAACCCCTCATCTGCTCGATTGAAGATCAACTCATAGTTTCGAGTTCCTGACAAATATTGAAATACTCTCTTAACTATATTCCATTCCTGAATTGTGGGGTTTACTTGATGCCTGCTAAGTACATTTACCGTATACGAAATGTCTGGCCTTGTAGCATTCGCCAAATAGAGTAGAGATCCGACAGCCTCTCTGTACAGTCTATTTGGGATTTGCCCTTTGCCGGATTCTGCCAAAGTGTACTCATTTTCCTCCCTCTCTTTTCTACCGCAGCTCGTAACGTCTAGTTGCCTCATTGGTGTACTAACTGGTCTGCAGTTTTCAAAGCCAAATCTAATCAACATCTTTTCTATGAATTTAGTTTGACTCATTTTGATAACACGCTCAGATTGATCTCTGTCTATCTTTATCACTAAAAATTCTTTGGGGGTACCAAGATCTTTGATTTTAAACTCAGCACTCAGATCTTTGCTCAACCTGTTCAAGATTTCGTTGTTTGAACTGGCTAACAGTATGTCGTCAACATACAGTACAACAAGGATTGTATCTACACCTGAGTGTTTGATGTATAAGCACGGATCTATTTCGTTTAATTTGAAGCCTAGCTTAGTCATAACGCTTGAAAATTTATCATTCCACTTCTTGGGACTTATCTTTAATCCATAAAGTGACTTATTTAATTTCCATAGAAATCTTTTTCTGGTATCGCTAGTAATCTGAACTCCCTCTGGAATTTCCATATAAATGTCCTCCGACAAGTCACCGTACAAGAATGCAGTTTCAACATCGAGTTGTCTAAGCGAGTAATTTAATTTATTCGCAATCGAAAAGAAGGCTCTTATCAGTGACATCCTAGATACGGGGGCGTAAGTTTCACGTAAGTCATACACATTCTTGTCTTTAAATCCACGAATAACTAATCGACCTCTGAATTTAGCTTCACCCTGTTCATACATTTTTCGCTTAAAGACCCATCTGGAGTCGATTATATTTGGTTTGAAGTTATTCATTAACACATTTGATCTTTCTACCACCGTATACACTTGTTTTTCTTTAATAGAATCTAGTTCTGATTGGATTGCTCTCAACCAGTGTTCTCTCTCTGGTGAGTTTACAGCTTGTTTAAACGTTTGTGGGTCACCTAAGATTTTAGCTAGAAGAGCATGATATTTAAGATCGCTGAATTCTCTATCAAAATTAAGTTCTCGTATCTCAGAGTCTTCAGTTAGAAAGAACATTGCTACGGGGTTCTTTTTAGGTCTACCTCTTTTTCGTTTTACTTCGCTTACTGTCTCTTTGACTTCGCCTACTGATTCTACTGTTTCGAATGTCAACTCTTGTACAGTCTCGGATTCTGATTCCTTTTCAGAGTTTAATTCTGATTGATCGTTTTCTATGTTTTTACATTGAAAATCTTTATATGTTAAATTTTCCACGAATCTCACATGTTTACAGTCATATAATTTATGGTCGCTAGGTACAAGTATCGTGTATCCAGTACTTAGATATCCAACTAAAAAACCTAGCTTTGCTTGGGGTGAAAACTTGGTATCTGTACCGCGAGCTATCTTAATATACGCTGAGCATCCAAAACGCTTGACCTGGCTCACGCATTCAGCCTGATTTGATACAATTTTACTCAAAGGTGCCACCATGTCCACCGACTTGTGAGGTGTCCTATTGTAAATATAAACAGCTGCTTTTACAGCAAGATCCCAATGCGAAAGCGGTAAGCCAGAGTCCAGCATCATGGCTCTTACTTTATTTTCTAACGTACGATTAAACCGTTCGGCAACACCGTTGTGTTGAGGTGTATCGGGACAAGCTAGTTGTAGTTCCGCACCGTATTTGTTTAGAACCTCTCTAGTAGCCTGACAAACAAACTCTGTTCCCCTGTCGCATCTCAGATAACAGAACTTTTGATCAGCACCCACCACATTACGAAGACTTTTTACAAATGACTCTATGTGCTCTGGCACTTCAGTTTTACTTTGCATTGGATAAGTTAGAGCAGCTCTAGTAGCATCATCGATTAAAACAAGAACAAATTTATATTTCCCTGGATGTGATTCCGGGCTGATGGGACCCATAGTATCTCCATGAACTATTTGTAATGGTTTTGTTGCCCTATCTCTAATCTTGTTAAACGGAAGTTTGACACTGTTCGCTTGCATGCAGATTCGACAATCTTGTATGGTTTTATCTTTGTCTATATTCTCGAAGTTTATTAACTTATTATTTTGCTTAGCTAACACTAGTAAATATTTCTTGGATACATGTCCAAGTCTGATATGCCACAGCATGGCTTCTGAAAGTTCCTCTCTAGGTTTCTTGTGATTTTTGAACTCATTTATTTTATCGACCTGATTGGTCTCTGTTTTGTGTTTTTTCCTGTTGCTTGACGTTTGTAAAAAGTCTGTTTCTACATCGTTGATTTCCCTGGTCTTGTCTACACTAGACTTGCTTGTTACTGATTTATTTGTCTTAGATTCGTTTATTTCTGTAGAATTCTTTTTACTTCTAGTGTTGTACATGATTTTCGGATTAGATTTGGTTACAGTATCTTTACTCAACACTAGTTTAATAGTCCAGAATGGTTTCTTGTATTCTCCTGTCAAAATGCTTTTATCGAGTTCTGGATTATAAATATCAATGATTTTATTATTCAAATAAATCTCAAGTCCCTGATCTACGAAACGTCTCAATGATAACAAATTGTATGACAGATCTTTCGAATACAGAATATTGTTTAAGATAAATGTATCATTATCCTCTGTAACTACTTCAGTAGACCCACTACCGTCAGTCCTAAATGTGTTATCTTTGTTTGCGCAATCTACCTTTGTAATCGCTCGAGAGTCAAATTTGTCAAAATACAATTTAGATCTGCTCAGGTGCTCGGTTGCACCTGAGTCCGCTATGAATTCTAACAATTCTTTGTTACAGCAGTTGACTTTGTTACCTTGGTATTCCTCGGCAATGGCTTGGAGCGATGTCCCTTGCTGAGGCCTAGGATGGCCTGCACCCCTCTGTGGTCCGCCTCGTCCACAGCCTCTGCCTCGTGTCGAAGCTCCCCTGTTGCCTCTCGCTCCACGGTTGGCAGGAGCAGCAGAATGGTGTGTCCGGCCTCTGGTCGCAGTAGACCGGCTCCCTCTGCCTGTCCACCTCCCTCTCTCTGAGGGTGGGCCGTAGCTGGTAGCAGTTGCCAGCCCCTTCTCCAGGTCAGCCTTTCTCTTATTGCACTCATGTGCGAGGTGAGAGCCGAGTTTGAGGCAGTAATAACACTGCCTCAATCCTTCATTGGGACAATTGGCCTTCGTGTGCCCTTCCATTCCACAACCTCTGCAAATCAGCCGACCAGTACCCTGACTCGTGTGCAGAAAAGCTCGTGCTGACGGTTGCGAAGGCATCTTCCGGCTCTTGGTAGATTCAACCTGTAACCGATAGTTTTTTAATTTCTCGCATGTCATTTCCGTAGACGTAGTTTCTTTAAACAGTTGGTCTGCAGTGGTAATTTCCGGGACTGCCTCAGCAACTGCTTGAAGAAAATAATCTCTTAACTCTTTGTCTGGAAGTTTTCCCGCGTCTGGGGTATTTTCAAATATTCTGACTTTCTCTTGGAATCTATCGTAGAAATCAGATGCAGTTTCCGTTGAGGGTAAATATTTAATAGTCAGCAGATCTTTTCTGGCTTTGATTCTAGTTGTTCCAGTTTCGTATCTTTTTACATTTTTCAATATTTCAATAATTAGTTTCGGATCAGTCAAATTGACAATCTTGTTGTAATAGATCGCGTCTATTCTATTGATTATAATTTCTCTAACCTTGAACTCATCATCCGATCTTTTCGACTCATTTACCGTAGAGTTGATGCTTACACTTTCATTGAGGACATAGTGCAATTTCTTGCTTCTTAGTTCAGACCTCAAGTAGTCTTCGAACATTTCAAAATTAGTTTTTAGCGTGAGTTTATAATTTCTAAAGCCTAAATTTTCTCTGCCTACAAATTCGTTTTTCAATTGTTCTGACAAGTTAAAGCTTCTATCAATCAGTTATCTCTCAATTTCTTTATCTCTTTCAAGAAGTAAGACCTTTATCTTGTTTTCCACTAGTTCGTTAACAATATTTAAAGGAATGTGATTTGATTGTTCTACAAACTCAAAGTGATCATTTTGTCTTACCGATTCACGGAGAAAGTTTGACCTGTGTTCTCGATCAGGTGATGGCTGCCTCAGCTGTGACCTGGGCTTACTATATGGGTTGAATAAGGGGATATTCACCGGTGTGTCCCCCGGTTCCCCAGACTCCTGAGCCTCGTCCTCCGAGTTGCAGGAGAGTTCTCCCACTTCTGAGGGCTGCCTCCTACCTTCTGCCGACCTCTTCCGAGGCTCGCTCATGTCGATATTCATGTCTATCAACTCCTCGCCCCGCAACGTCTGTGACTTGCAGTACGGAGTCGACGACACCTTTTCGACCCGTATAACTCGGGGCTTTTCCCTGAAAACAGGGTCCATCTTTCTAGACTCCACGGGTTCGATGTCTACGCCCTGAGCTGTAGACCTCCCTGCCTCGGCAGTCTCCACTATATTTGACTGCTGCTGACTCTGTTTCACTGCCAGTGGTTTCCCAGGCGAGCCCAGGAGGAAGGGCTGCTGCTGTCCAACACCTGGCATTGTTAGGCCCTTCACCAGCATCTCAATTCCAGTGAGAAACATTTTGTTTTGCTCCTGCATCATTAGCATGACCTCGCTTCTGGTGATAGAATCTGCTGAATATCTTAACTGGAAGATATGTTGCTTCTCAGTGACAGGCCAGACATGGTCAATGACCGCTCTCTCGATTTCCGACAGGGTATCGTCGAACCTGCGCAGCTGGAGTTCACTTCTTTTAAAATACAGTGAGCCGTCGCTCCTCCTCAACAGAGTGATGGTGTCACGGTGATAACCTTCACCGGGCGCCTCGTTGGCTTCCGATCCATTCTCTGAGGATGATGCGACGGAACTCCTCTCGATCAGCACCTGTTGAGTTAATTAGCATGTAAGTGTTTTGATTATATGAATATGCAGAATATTAATCCAAATATCAAAGTAAAAGATTGTTGAAACGGTAACAATAATTATTCGATTGTAACTTTGACTCGGAGTCACTGTTATCTAATATCTCTTATCTTTCCTCTCTTGAGGAGCAACTCTTGTCGCTTGCTCTTGCTCTCCCAATCAAGTGGGGCGATTCTAATCGCGCGGTCTTGGCATATTGTAAGATTAACCTGTTTCTACGGTCGATGTTCTATTCTGAATCTTACTGTCATGTGACTCTTGTCTATCTTTCTAGTTCTAGCTACTGTGTTGACTTTTAGAATTGATTAGTTACAGCTTGCTTGAATTTTAAGCGAAAGCCGGTTACGCATAATGTGGGGCCCTCACAGAATGCGATTTTTAATGAACTGCAGTCCGTATTTATTTTGCAACACAGGATTTTTAAAGAAAAACACTATTAAACATGCTACTCAACGGTTACTGATTCTAAGAATTTTTAAGAGAAATTTCTTTATTTGAAGTATTTTCTATTTCAGAAAGTTATTGTAAAAAATACAGACAGCGCACCGCTCAGGTTGTGCTCGTGAGAGAGAGAGAGAGAGAGAAAGAGACAGATAGCGAGAGCGCGCCCGTGCACACTCCGCTCGCTGCATGCGTACCGCGCACAGGAGAGAAAGGTAGAGAGGGAGACACCACTCGCAACACTGCCGCGCGAGCCGCCAGAGATTCTCAGCCCATGCAGTACGGCGACGTTTCACCGCATGATGTTGCCCGCACTGTTTTCCCCATACGCGCGCACTCGCCGACGCTACCGCTCTTTCCGCGGTAGAAGACGCTAGCTGGCTCCCTCCCCTCCTTTAGGCCATGCGGCTAGCAACTCGTGGTCTTGTGGAGAGAGACAGACAATGCCGATGTAGCGCCGGCGGCCGCCATCTTTGCCTCGTGTCCGTCTCTCTCCCCCCTCCCACAAGCTCATGCTCGACTTCTCGGAAATGCGGGACTTGCTGCGTTTTGTTTTTAATTCTCAGAAACACACGGCTTATCGCGCCTAGTTTTTCGGACTTTTGTTTTCAGTTTTCTTGTAAACTTTCCGTATTCTCACGATATGCTTCTAATTTTCTGATTTTATTCACGACTTTTTACTTGATCTAGCACTTTTGAATTTACTCTACACTTTTGTCACTTCGTAGCACTTTTCGTGACTTTACGTTCTTTGTATATTAATCTAGATTTTAACTACGCGAATTTTTCACGACTTTACACTTTTATTAGTTTTACTTTTATTTTACTTACTGAACGATGAGCTTGCCGTTTCGAGCCGCCACATGATGACCCCTTTGTTGAAGCTTCTCGAAGGAGATGCGTTGGCTCCTGGCCTCGTGACACAAAGGTGCGGATGATGCTTTAGTACACACAACCCTTGAGTTCGATCTGCTACCTTTTGCCACTACACTACACTTGCTCTCGTGAGCTGACAATTCTCCCGCGTCTCTAGGCGCGTGCCTCCCGGTTTTTCTTTTGCGCAATGGAAGCGTGGCTCACCTGGCCCATAACCTGTTGGGATCAGGTTGGGTGAGACTATTAATAATCGACAAGAAGATTTCTAGAAAAAGCTTTATTCTAAGCAACTGAACTATACACCACTGCGGGTAAACACGTGCGCTCTCTTGGAGTGCCGGCGACGTACTAGCGCGGCGAGCCGAGCAACGCAGCTCGACGAGCTCGCGCATGCGCAGAAGAGGGGAGAGTCCCAAGTGGACCTATCTCAACATAAATTATAATTGATGTAAAATTTATTGTTCATTTATTTACATTTCCTTCAATTTTTTTACAAGTACTGGCAATATAATTTCATTTATTTGTAAAATTCTTCTCCTGAAACGTTCTCGATCACGTGCAACCTGCTCCCACTTGCCACATCGAGCTTCATGATACGCAAATTTCCATTTATACATCAAATATATGTTTGGTTCTTCCTTGAATCGTACACGCTTCTCTTTGCTGGAATAAGACATTTCTAAATTGAATTTTACCTGAAATATGTGCCTATGTGTATAATTTGAACTTACCCATTTCGTAATATTTTATAATGCCCCCAGGCAAGCGTATCAGTAGTATTATCTTGAAGAAATCTTTTATCATCGTAAGGACTGAGAGCAATCTTTCTCTGTCTAATGGTCTCCACCTTGTGAAGTTTGGATCTTGTAGCGTATTGCTCTCTACTCTGAATGCATGAATTTCGTAGACAGTCCAAATAGTCATTAAATTCAATGGTTTTCTTTACAACTGAAGCTTTGATACCCTTGATTTTTATCATACTATCTTGATTATTAACACGTGTACTGTACATTTTGCTTCTCAATCCAACAAATTCAGTTAGAATCTGACCATTACACTCATCTTTCATGAGTCCAACAATTTTCTTATTAACACGTGGCATGTTAAATATATTATCTGCAGAATAATCTGAAGTATCGAACATGTGAATATTTCTTTTCATATCTTCATAAAAATCATCACATTTAATAGCATAGATCAAGCTATCAGTATCTGTATACAATAATTTACAATCATCTTTATACACTTGTCGCATATAATTATAATGAAAATCATACATCAGTGTCTTGGAGAGATCTAGAACTGTGAGGCCAACATAGATTGGTTTATTTATATGTAACTAAACCAATCTATGTTGTCAGTACCAATCTAAGTATGTCAGTCTGATTTAACTGTATGGCAACTAAATTTTCATTAAATATTGAACTACTGTGAAAGTTTGGCTTTGAAATTTGAGCTTCTATGCGATATCTTCCATCATATTTACTCATAAGCTTAACTGAAACTATTTTCTTACATTTTCCATAGTCTTACTATATACTGCATTATTCATCAACTTGAAAAAATTCTTTTCAAATTCATTTTTTGCTAATGCTCTCATACTAGTGTTCAAATCAATGTATGATTTGAGCCATGGAGACTGCTTGAATCTCAAAATTTTATGTATTTTAATGAGTCGAAGACCATTTGAGAGAGCTTGTTTTAGAGCTACATAGTGAATAACATAATTTCTTTTAGGATGAAGTTTAGCTAAAAGTTTCTCTTGCTTAGAACTCAGAGGTTTTGCATGTTCCGGACAAAACGGTAAATCATTATGCTCATCATGTATTTCACTAGGATAATATAAATCTACTTCTAAAATATAACCATGAGAAGCGTCTGATGTGATGGAAAATAAATAGAAATTTTCAAAATTTTCAAGCCACTCAAATTCATCATACGGAAGACATTGTGAAAGCCCAAATCCGTATAAATTATTTGCATCTAAATAAATCAGCTATTCATTTGCTTTATCTTTATCATACTTTTCAAGCATGCACTTATGATTAGCTGCTGCATACCGATTAGAGCACTGACTCAAACCACCTCGAATTCCTCGTTCTATAAAAAGTACCATGTCAATGTCTGTTAGAAGTTTTGACTCTACACCTATATGTTTGAGGATAGCTTCCCAGGAAAAGCCTGGCGTAGTGTAATAATGAGCAGGATCTAGATTATAAACATTTATGCTCTGATCTGGAAAATTTTCGAAAACGTCTGCTAACAGCAAAACATCAGTCTCCATATAAAGATCTGAGTACTCGCCAAGTGTTTGTATATTAAATGTACTCCATACATTTTGTGCATGCTCATAATCTCGATCAGATATCGATGAGTCATTGAGAATGCTGAAAAAATCCTCTTTTTCAGGCAACTTACACTCTTCTAGTTTTTCCCCCGAGCTTATATACTCATAGGGTAAAACACCTTTTCTTGTTAACAAGTTTATTTGTGTCGTACTTAATTCTTTATTAACAATTGAATAGTCTTGAAGATATGATGCTAATTTTTCAAGTGATGTAGGCATAAACCTAAATGAATCTAAAAATCTTATCTTAATTTTGCTGTTTTCTACGTGCTTCGTAAATGAAATATATTTTTCTTTTTTCAGAGGTAGTAAATCAATCTGTCCTGGAAAATGGTTTGATACATCAGCAATAATAAAGTGTGCATCATAACCACTTAAATTATGAAACACAACTGGAACTATTTTTGAATCTTGATAGTTTCTAAACTATTGCAATCTATTGCAGGTAGCATGTGCAGGTCCTCGATATTTTCCAGTGAGATGACAGTGATCACGCACCTTTCCATCATCATTCAACAATTTTTTACAAATATGACAGGCTTTTGAATCATAATAACATATTAATTCAGTCTGAGATAGAACTGGCATAGATAAAGGGTTCGCATATAAATCACTTATTTGTTTTTCTATGTTTCTTAACTGTTCAGCAAACCATTTTGATGCTTCAGGTCCTCTATAAAAAGCATATTTTGATAGTGAAACGTTGTAACTACATTTCAGATAGTAACCTATACTATAAATTTTATGACTTTGTATTGGTTGCGTGTTTGTTTTTTCATCTTGACTTATTGGTTTTAACAAACATTCACAGTCTGCATAGATTATGAAAGGTAACTTTTCATTGTAGCGATGATTTTTAAACATTATCAAACTATTTTCTTCATTAGGCAGTCTAATTCTACATTTATTTAATATTTTGCAATGCTCTTCATGCTTTATTAAGTCGTCTTCTTTATAAAAAGAATTTAAACATCTATCACAAACATAGAGTTTCTTTTTTCTATTTGTCAAATTATTACTGATTAAACGTGACAGACTTTTAAAGTATACATAATGTGATTGAGATAAAAACTCATCACTTTCATCAACATCACCACCATCTAAATTATCATTTGTGAGTAAAAGAAGATTGATATGATTACTCTTTTTACATGATGTTAAATAGAGAGGTGTAATATCTTTGTTATCTAGACCAAACACATTTATTGATATTGCATTATTTTGCTTTTCAAATCTTCGGATACTTTTCAATGATACTGGCAACTTAATACCTTTCATATTTAAAATGTTTTCATACTGAATATAATTATTCAACCTATTAGAATGATTTTCATGTTTTACTGGATATAATGCAGATAAAATTGCCCATATAAAGCATTTGTTATCATAATTTTTAACATTTATGTATGCTTTCCTTTTCTCTATGAATGCTGGTAATGGTATATAAGAGCTACCGGCACGCATTGGATTAAATTTATTTATATTTATCTGTATGTTTTCAATAGAATGTAGAGTCCAACCAGAATCATGTTCTTGAAATTCTTCAATATCTGTGAGTAGAGGTTCAATAACATTAGACTTGAACCATTTGTTTAACAATGTTGCAGATAAAATTTCATGATTTTTCGTGTTGAAATATTTAGTCTCAATGCACTCCTTCTTTTTCTTCGACATTTTCATTATTCTCTACACATGTTTTACTAAATTTACATGATAAAACAGTGTTAATTTTAAAAGCTTTATCATTCGAGTGCATCATACTTTTTATTCTTCGTGAAAATAATATTGCAGAGTCTCGTAGGAAATTAATTATATCAATGTGTGTCAAATTTGCTATAACAGCAGTCCTCATGCGGTTTTCAAAGGCGTTATCCATATCAATCCAACGCACGCGATCAGTGATAGTATTTTGTTTATTTATTTGTACTCCAGCACCGCTTTTTCTTCTAGTCATAATTTCAAGTCATACATTCTATTTTTCCTATTATACATATAATGCTTTGTCGTTCTTGAACAGTAAACTTTTTATTACTCAAAACTTTACAAAATGTCTTTAATGTTAAAAGAAATTGATGGTTCCATCGTGTTACAGTGGATAAATCAACTGTACTTGTAGCAGAAAATAATAATCTTTCAACCTCTTCCAAGAGCTTAACTTGCTGTAGGCATTCGTTTATAATATCCTCCATTTTCACAGTTGATATCTATTAATAAAATAAACAAAATATTGTTTAATTTGTATATTTGAATGCGGATATTTGTGATTGATATTGTAAAGTAAATAAGATAAAAGTAGACAATAAAGATCTATTCTTAACCAACAGATATGACTAAACGAGTGTTGGATGGTACAACAGAGGTCTAATGCCCAATGTGGGAGTAGTGTGCGTATGTCTACTACTTAACCACTGTCAGATGTGTGAGCAAAGCGCTAGAGAAAAAGCTAGTGCGCATGTGTGTGTATGCAGTAGAGAGAGAGGGAGAGAGAGAGAGAGAGAGAGAGAGAGAGAGAGAGAGAGAGAGAGAG
>QLSS01000284.1:81060-104452 GCA_024372645.1 Trichomalopsis sarcophagae
AGAGAGAGAGAGAGAGAGAGAGAGAGAGAGAGAGAGAGAGAGAGAGATAAAAATTTTCTTACTTTATTCTCCATTCTGATGTTGAAGATGAGGATACATTTTTTTTTGTTTTTTAAATCACTTGTATAAACAAAGTTTTTTTAACTGTTTCGTATTTGTTTACGCACACACCCACACACATCCGCACGATGTGACTTCACCGAGAGCTACGATATGAATGGTTCTATCGACTTGCAAGTGTATCCAAAGCGTTTGGCTCTCACACATTTGGGTGCAATAATTGTCAAATAAACTAGCCGTATCTGTTTAAGGGACTGGGAAAGTTTCGATCAAAGAAATTTGAGCTTTTAAGTGTTTTAGATGCTTCGCCTCAATTCTATACATTCAAAATACTGATATTTAAAAAAATTTGTTTAATTTAATGTAAATAGTAATATTCATACCACTATTAGTTTATTTTAATGTTGCTGATATAATCTGTGTAGAAGATTTCTTTCAATGTGATAATAAACTAATCCCTGTAGAAAGACAACTAAAATAAATTTCATCAGCGCTATGACTTAAATACTATAATAGATGCAAGGGTGGGGGTAATTTTTCATTTGTGTTTCATTATTTTCATGTGTGAAAAATGAGGGCTATCGATGATAGTCAGTGAATCAAAAATTCATCTCTAGTGGCCCGCGTGGGGACTATAGGAAACGTATTTAAAAGTACGGAGGAGGGGGGTAACGAAGAAAGCGAGAAAGAGAGTAGAAAATTGAGGCGCTTCGAACGAAAATTTGTCTGAGTGGGGACTATGGAAAACGTATTTAAAAGTACGATGGAGAGAGGAGCTGACTTCGTCCGAAAAAAACACAGCGAAGATGCACCCTGCAGAGCATCTGTGTACTGTCAAGCTGTATCGATTGCAGCTCTCGCTCGCTGTAGAGAGTCAGTGTAGAGAAAACATACACCTGCAGGCGCCTGCGTGGGGACTATGGGGAGCGTATTTAAAAGTACTGGGGAGAGGGTAGCGGAGAAAACGAGAAAAAGAGTAGAGAATCGGCGCGCTTTGCTCGAAAATTCGTCTCCAGACGTTCGGTTGCAGCTGTCGCTGTAGAGAGTCAGTGTACCGAAAACATAAGCCTACAGTCGTCTGCGTGGGGACTATGGGAAACGTATTTAAAAGTACGGTGGAGAGGGTAGTAGAAAATTTAAAGATCTAGCTGTTTCGACTGCACTGCGCAGTCTGTAGAGAATCGATGCAATACGCTAGAGTGGGGACTGTGGGGAACGCATTTAAAAGTACGAGAGAGGGGGTAGTCAAAAAATCTCAGGATCTAGCTGTATCTGCTGTACCGCGCGCGATATACAAAATCGGTGCGCTTTGAATGAAAATACTGTAGAGGCCTGAGTGGGGACTATGGGAGATACATATAAACGTATGAGAGAGGGGGTAGCTGTTGTCGTTCAAAGAAACATTAAAAGAGACGTTGCACGTCGCAAGCGTGAATGAATTGAGCTTGAGAAGCTTTTTTAGTGGAAGGGGTACAAATTTCTAGTATATTTAAGCAGTCCTCTGCTCCATGTTTGTATACATTTCCGAGTGTACTCGAGCAGTACACTGTTCTCTACAATAGTTGCGAAAGCTATAGAATTTGTAAGTATATTTTAAATATTTTATTATTTTATTTATAAATTTATTCTTCATGAGTAATATTTTCATAGAAAACATAGATTTGATTATTGATACCCAGGGCTTCAAGGGGCAAAACGGTGAATTCATAGTCAAGGAGTTGGCCTACATTGATCCTAACGAGCCAGCAGCAGTAGCTCAACTAGCTACATTTCAACCACCGCACTCTTGGTACGATTTGTCGAGCGATGTTCAGTGTGCCAATCTGTGGCTCAAATATTTTTTTCACGGATTAAAGTGGAGCGATGGTGAACTGCCATACGATAAGCTAGCCGAAGTTTGCTTCAGCCTCCTCGATTTATCGCCGACAAGGAACGTTATTATTTGGGTGAAAGGTGCACAGAAAAAGGAGTGGTTGCAGCTATATTTCCCGGACGTCCGTAATATAGAAGATCTTGGCTGTCTATCCTTAAAGACACCAGGATTTCGAACGTTTACGCAATATACAAGTGGCTCCGTGCAGTACGACGAGATTTTATCTTCCCACTGCATTTCTTTGAGGATTATTATTCCTCATCTGATTCGGATACAACAACGACAACATTGGAAGAATAATTTATCATGTGAGTATAATATATTCTTATAATACATAAATAAATATAATAAGCTTATACATATTGTTTCATTATTTTTACAGAATGGAGTCGCTGAACGCTGTGGCAAAAGCTTCACCATTCCTGCCTACGAAAAAAATTAAGGATTTGGAGATCAACAAGAAGTATAAAATATCCAAACATAAGAAAGTTATGACAAAATTCGGCGCGAAGATGGTGTTGGAGTTGGATGGAAATTTCGAAGTTTTCCTACCCACCAAAGTAAATGCCTTCCTCATCGAGAACAACACCAACGAGGAGAAGTTGAAGAACGAAATTGATACTAGAGATGTTTATCCAGTACATTATGGATACAACATTATTGAATTCATGTAATAATTTATCTCCACTGCGTATAGTATTAAGGATTTTTTTCTCAATAATTAGAGTGTTTATTTATGTTAAATTCTTTTTTAAAGGGGATTATCACGACGCATAGTAAGTTTTTTTTCTTCTAATATTAAGGATTTTTATATAACATCTTACGTTGAAAGTATTATCCAATTTATAAATCACAATTTAATTACTATTAGATTTATATAAGTTTATTATGTACTCTAACGGTTCTCTAATGCTATTTCTAACGAATATTTGAAAACAAAATATATATATTGCGACATGTCGTTAGAATAACTACACGCGATTACAACACATAATTTCGAGCCGTTGATTCTCGGATGTATTTGTGATAAATGCATCGGGGGAATCAACAACGGTGGATTGTATGTTCTGTTATCCTGTACGCCTGGGGTTCTTAACCTCACCCGTCAGCGTCGGAGCCAGAGGTGGCTCCCCGGTATTGACGGAAAGAGCATCACTCACGGACATAGCGCCAATGCGACCCAGCAGGAACCCTGGGTCGCTGTTATATCGGCAGAACTATCGTGCCTGTTGCTGGTGACGGCACCAGGAGGGTTCGCGTCATCCTCGGGAATACGAGCAGATCCGCGCGCGATAGCCATGAGGCTGCAACTGACCGTTGCGCATCCTCTCCGCGCATCTCGCTCGCAGAAATATTCGTACGAGTAGGCAAGCGCTGAGCCGTGAGCATATAGCAGCGATAGTGTATAGCTGCGGAAAGAGGGAACGCGCGCGTGAGCCTCGGCGAGAGAGAGAGAGAGAGAGAGAGAGAGAGAGAGAGAGAGATAGATAGATAGATAGATAGATAGGTCTTTATTTGCTAAAGCAAAAAGAAAAATAATATAATAAAGATCATAGAGACTGTGTCGAATACAGTCTAACAAATATATAAAAGATATTGTCATATAAAATCACATGAGATCACATTTTGTCATATATAATTATCACATTAAACTCCTCCAGCACTACGTTGTACACTTAAGATTTGGTCAAAGACCTATCTGTATCACACGTTTGAAGTCAAAAAAGAAAAATTACGCAGTACTGGAAGAATTTTTACGGCCACGGGCCGAGTCTGACTAGATTAAAACTAGATTAATGAAAAAATAAAAAATACAGCGCCAGAGGGCTCAGAGTTGTCACGATTCAGCGGCCAGCAGGTGCCGCCGTAATGCCCCTTTGAAGGAGGCGAGTGATGGCATGTTTCGCAGAGCAGAAGGGAGAGAGTTCCAGAACCGAGCACCCTGGACCTGGAAGGCCCTAGCCCCGGTTTCAGTACTCACGGTAGGGATGCTCAGCTCCTGGGGAACTCCCCTACCGGAGGGTCTGGGCTTGTGTTTATTGAACAACGAGGCCAGATACGAAGGCTCACCGATCCGGGTTATTCTGTATAATAGAATGGCCTCAAAGTAGAGTCTTCTGGAATCAGTGCAAAACCATTCCAGACGCCTCCGGTAGGGACTGATGTGTTCATCCCTCCTAACCCCGAAGATGAATCTCACACACGAATTGCTCAGTCTCTGTATCCGTATTCGTTGTTCGTTAGACACGTCTAGGATAGTCACAGCACAGTAGTCGATGTGTGGTTGTATAAGTGTCTCCACTAGCCTTCTGCGGAGAGTCTCAGTGGTGCAGCCTCTGATAAACCGCAGGCTATATAGGGCTTTATTTACTTTTTTCGTGATAGCATCCACCTGCGGTCTCCAGGTCAGTTTGCTATTCAGTACAACACCGAGACTCACGACCGTCTCACTGAATGGGACGATTACCCCGTCCGGCAGCGGAACCCCAGGCAAGTTCCATGATTTAATATCATTAACGTTCTTCATGGACCCGAAAAATATAGACTTGGTTTTGCCGGAGTTAAGCCGCAGACCGGAGCTCTCCGCCCAGTCAGAAACCAGCCGCGCCGCTTCTGCCAGTCGAGCCACGCCGTCCAGGAAGTTATCTTTGTTGGTGTGTAGATAGATCTGGAGGTCATCCGCGTAAAAAAGATGTTTAATTGTGTTGCCGTCGAGTATGTTTTGCAGGTCGTTGACATAGAGGGTGAACAGCAAGGGCCCCAGGACAGAACCCTGTGGAACTCCCAGATTCGTTTCAAGCCATTCTGAAGCTCCGCTTTTATTCGAAATTACCATCTGGGATCGTCCCTGTAAATATGATTTAATCCACAGGAGAGCCGCCCTAGAGAACCCCAGCTGCCTCAGCTTAGATAGTAATTTAGAAGGTGAGATGGTGTCAAAGGCCTTGCTGAAGTCAAACAGCAGCATAAGCGTCACCCTCTTTTTGTCAATTGCCATGCGTACGTCGTCAGTCAATTTTATTAACGCTGTTTGTGTGCTGTGGTGTTTTCGGAAACCGGCCTGGAAGGGGTAGATTATATTATTTTTATTAAGATACTCCGTGATCTGGGTGTGCGCGATCTTCTCGAGTACTTTTGAGAGGAAGCAGAGCAATGCAATCGGACGAAAGTCCTTAACACTGGAAGGAGCACTGGTCTTTCTTAGCGCGATCAACTGAGCCTGCTTCCAGATACTCGGAAAGATCCCCTGAGCGAAGGAGCAGTTAAAAAGATTAAGAATAAATTCGTCAATGATTGGGAGGGCCTTTACGACCACCCCGCATGGAATACCATCGACACCCCTCGCTTGCGAGGAAAAATGTGATATAGCAAGGACGACGTCACCAATACCAACAGGGGTAAAAGTAAAGCCCCCCTCGCCTGCAAACGCAATAGAGTCCGTCGCATTGTCTGTATTTTCGAGAGGTGATACCGATACTCCCGCGAAGTGCTCGTTCAGCTCCCCTGGCGTAAAACCAAAAAACTCCTCCTCCTTTCGCCCAGGCAGGAGGCCGAGATGACGCATCATCTTCCAAATATTTCTATTTTCATCAAGGGCGTCTGATAGTTGTTGGCGAAGGAAGGACTCACGCTCTTGAGCAGAACGCATGTCGACCTCGCTTGTGAGTCGAAGGGCCTCATCGAAAAGCTCCGCTCTCCCCGTGCGCTCATAGCGCCTGAGTGTAGCATTGCGCTTATCAATGAGGAGCCTCAGCTCTGGTCCAGACCAAGGAGCATATTTCTTACGTGGGCAAACCGTTTTCAAGGGCGCCAATTCCTCGATTGCAAATTTTATATTATTATTAAGAACACATAAAGCACCCTCCAGATCGGTTTCGATGGAATTCATGGCTGTCCAGTCACAACAAGACAGGAGGTCGACAAGGCTAGTTGTGTCTATGCCCTTGTAATCCCGGTACGAGAAGGTGTCACTCGCAGGAGTGGGGGCGTAGATGTCTATCGAGACATGTATGACACAATGCTTGCCGAAACTAGGCAGCCACTCATTCTTAGAATCCAAGATCGTGTCGTTTTCGTCGGTCATGATAAGTTCAATCCATGTGTAAGACGATGAGGTATGATGTGTGGGACCATGCCGGATGATCTGAAGAGATAACTCTTCGGACAGACGCTTGATAGTAGCAGCGTCGTCCGAGTCAGATAGCAAATCCGAGTTCAGATCACCCATTATGACTATGTTCGCCGCATAAGTCCCGCAATACATCGAAAAGGTCTGAGTCCCTTTGCATCGGAATTTTCGGGGGCCTGTAAATAACTCCGAGTAGCACCGGAGGTGAGTCGCCCCTTTGTACGCTACAAAAAAGGTACTCCGGGATTCCAGGTTTTCCTAGACCCGCAGTATCCGATGAGGCAAGCTTTTTGATTTTAAATCCATTGCGCACAAATAAGGCGACACCACCTCCGTTTACATTACGATCCTGCCTAATGATGGAAAATCCCCCGACGCTAACTAGGCTATCGTCCACAATCGGACCCAGCCATGTCTCCGCAAGACCAAAAAGAGAGAGAGAGAGAGAGAGAGAGAGCCGCACAGCTGACTCGCGTACAGCAGGTGTAAAGCCGCCTCGACACTCGCGAGCGTTGTTGGAAACTATGACGTGTCGCCACTAACAGTTACCGTACTACTCGTTATCGTCGCGAATGACCGCGTTAGGTGGCGTCAGGATGGGACCATGGTGCCAATTCGTAATTGGCGCCACAGGACGACATTAATGTTCAGTATTACTTGCATTCTTTCGCGCGGGAGAAATAATGTATAGATGGCGTTCTGTATGTGTTTTTTCCAGGACGCGCAGGGTATCGCGCCGCGATGAAGCTTCCTCGTCGTTCAATTCGTCGTCAACCCTGGAGCCGAACAGTTGGAGCAGTCGAAGTAGTAGTCCTTCGTTGTAAAGTCGTAGAGCCATATGTATGGAGTTGTCGAGTCACGAGTTCGTCGCGAGTGTTCGCTTAAACCACGAAGGAAGTTGTCAAGAAAGAGATCGCGTTTTCTCGCCGTTTTGGTTGTTGTACAAACCGCGAAAAATAAGCCAACAAGTATGGTACTTTTCGCTTATATGACGCGATATCAATCGCGTGATATTACTTGCTGCTAAACAAAGTCATAAAATAACAATTGTCGTAATTGATAATCGGATTGATTTAATGAACAACGAGTTTCAATTATACATATAACAATATCAACCGTTTTATCGTGACTCTAGAACACGTATTCGTATTCACCAATATGGCATCGGCGTCGCTTTGAAAGGACGCGGCGTCTGGATGAAGAAAGGTACGGCGAATGAGACAAGAACAGTCTTTTTTTTTAAATGATTAAATGACATGTTTATAAATTATTTGAAGAATAATGATACACGGGTTTCAAATACCACATGTAAACCTTTTCATTTAAAAGAAAGATTGCTAAAAAATTTTTCCAAAGAAATCAACATAATAACTTTTAAAGGCGAAAGTCTCGTTAAACCTTATAAGGGTATAATGATTAAAAACGAAGTTCACAGGCGTAAAGTTTTAGATGCAGCGGCGCGTATATTAAATGAAGAAATACTTAAAATAAAATGTAATAAGGTTCCAGCTAATGAGGTGAAAACAAAACATTTGATAGAGGGTGAAGATAAAGTACCTGAACTAGTTAGCAAACTTTATGAAAAAATAATTGCAGGCGCTAATCACCGACGTCTACAACATATAAGGACCGTCACATTAGCAAAATCATTTTCTGTAGATGTAATATATGCTGTTTTGAACGGTAGAGTAAAATTATCTAAACAAATCTGTCTTGGCTTAACATTGAAAAGCTTGACTAACAGCAAAAAAATTATAAATATAGTTCATCGGTACAGGCATTGCTGTAGCTAAAGTATATTAGAATGTTTCGAAACTAAGGCAACATTTACATCTTGCGAGAGCACCGATATTTGCCCGGATGGTATCGTGCGATTACCTAGACTCACTGGAGTTGCGTACGATAACTATGATCGCTTTGTAGATACGACTGGGGGTAAGGACACGCTCGGAGTTTTGACATGATCAGCCACGAACTACAGCCGTATACGAAGCGACCACGAATTATTGAAAGTATGCTGCCACTTGACTCATCATTGCGCTTAAACACCCCGAATCTTCAATCAATGAATAATATTAATTTTGCATGGATGCTTTCGCACTATTGAAGTGATAACTTCTTATGGGACGGAGTGAATTGGTTGGAATGCGTTACGGCGCCGTTATGTCTGTCTATCCCCACCCTGCCGTCTCTTGCCTTCTCTCTCGCACGCATACGGCGACTCAGCGGAGACATCCCCACCCTGCGGTCTCTTGCTTCCTCTCTCGCACGCATACGGCGGCACGTGTTCTCTCTCTCGCTCTCTCTCACTCGCTCGCGTCTACATGCCCTCTCTCTTTCGCATACTGTATATGCTCCACTACAGACGCTCTCTATCTCTCCCTTTCTTTCCTCGGCACTTTTCTCTTAGCGCGCGTGCACAGTAAACATAACCTCTACATTAGTAAAACTTTTGAAGTGAACATTGTGTTATTAAATTGTGTTAGTAAACAGATAGTTATTTTGATTTTTCAATTACCGAGTGTGATATTTACGTGTATATTGATAATCATATTGTTGTGTTAAATACCAGCCAGTCAACTTAAACTGTTAAATAATGATAAATATTGTACATAAAATATATATTTTACATTCAAAAGGAAATTAAATTACGTTTTACTTATTCCTGATCCATTTATAAATTATTAGATTAACAAAAAATATAACTATAAAATTATTATTGCCATCATGCGTTAAACAAGTTCTATATTTGATAGTTTCTATAAATATCATATGAAGTTATCACTTCTGTCGGGCGTCCCGTGACGCACACGTTTTTTTTTAATATACAAGCTACAGCGATGTGGGTCGGTTTTAATAGTTTATTGCATGAAGATACATGCCCTAAGCAAGTTATTTGTTATTTAACGACAATTCATTCTTCACCAACAAATAAGGCTGTCGTATTGCAGACTATGCATCAAAGCAAAGCAGTGGCTAATGAGTGCGGAGAAGATTACATGCAAGTAACGTACGATCTTGCAATTGCAAAAATAGTTCTACAAATTCAAAGCACTAAGAAAGGAGTGTTTGATAATTTATTTATTCACCTTGGTGCTTTCCAAATTATGATGGCGTATTTTAAGGCAGTGGGTAAGTTTATTAATAACTGTGTCTTAACAAACATCATGTGAATCTAGATATGCTTGCCAACGGATCCGTGAACGGTTTTATTGCTGGCAAACATTTCAACAGGTGTAAGCGCTTGCACCCAATAACAGCGTTGGCGTTCAAAATGTTACACTTTGAAAAGTTTGTGGAACAAGAGCATATAGAATTAACCCACGAATTAACATTGAATTTGCTACAGTTTTTAAAAAGAAAATCGCGTGAACCTGCACTCAAAGAGCCGGATTGGACAAATTTGCTTGAAAAATACGAACTTTTTAGAAAGCAAACAGTAGAAGGAAAGCACGGTAAAACAGCACAGTTTTACACGCAGTATGTGTAATTTATCGATTATTATTTATTACTTAATGCAAGCATCCACACAGGTAATTTTGATATATTTAAATTCGTTTTACCGAAAATAAATAATTTGTTTTTTGCTTTCAATTAGCCAAATTATTCATGATATTTAGTGAAATATCACGATAATTTATTGAAAGTAGATGAGTCACATCCAGGATTGCGTCTGCAATTTGAGAAGGGCTTAATTGGTGTTAAAAGGGCGATGAAACCTTTCTCTAGACAACCGATTGATCTAACTCTCGAGCAGACTATAAATGCTGATGCTGCGAATAAGTTGACAGGAATTTCACATATAACTAATTCAATATCTGCTAGACAGCATTGGTGCAGGAGCCATACGATACGATCGAACATTATTAGTCATACAATGGAACAAACGGGGCTGAGAAAAGCTCAGGATAGAACAGCCGATCTACAAAAAAGCCGAATAAAACATAATTAAACACAGCTCCACGGATTTATTGATGGAATCAAACGTACCGTGAATCCGTTTGCCAACAATCTGGATAATAATTATTTATATAACATTTATACTGGCGAAGCAGCACCCGAACATGTAGAAAATTTCTTGCTCAATGCTGAAAAAAGGGAAACGACAAACGAGAAGCTTTCATGCAAATTTGCGTAGATGATCCAAATAAGTTCGAGCAGGCTATTTCGCAGTCAAAGTATTATACTTTTAGTGACACTGTTATTAAAAAAAAAGTTTCGGTTGCTGGAAAAGAGGTAGAACTGCGAATGCAGCGCGATTTATTTGGCCAGCTTCTTCACATTTCTTTGAAAATAGAACTCAATTTAGAAAAGGTTCCAGCTTATCCATTAACGCCAGTGCCTCTGTCTATGTATCACCTTGACGGATCCATTTGTAAAACAAATAAATCGGCATTAATGAAGTTACTAGAAAAAGAATTGCAATCTCAACCACTTCTGAAAACCGATGTCGTGATATACGATGGATATTTCATGTTACATCTGAACTACTTCATATGAGAAGTAGGAAATAATTATATAAGTATTAATGTTAAAAATGTGTTTACATCATAAAAGGTCTGATTAGGTTTTACTGGGTTTTCCCTAATCCACGCAACAAATATTGGACCATATGTATTTACTCCCTGAAGGTATAGGAAAAGAGATCGTCTGATTTAGTTAGCTTAGAAACTGGTTAGTATAGTTGTTTATTATTAGATTCTTTTATTACAAGTCGATTATATTTTTGAGGGAACCATGCAAGGTCCAATTTCTGGCAGCTCTATGAATGTGTTGGAGCTAATTTTGAATTTTATTTTGTGGAGATACGGGCCTGTACTGAGGCGAGAGAGACTATAGTACATAGTACGTCAGTGCGCGTTAGGCCCGCCTACTTTCTCGCTTCGGAGCTCGCGCGAGCCTTTCTCTCTTTGTCGCTCTCGCTTTGCCGCGTACGCTTCAGCTTTCTTCGAGCGTTCTCGTGTCGCATCTGGGCGTCAATAAACACGGTAATAGCATTGCGTTTATATAAATGCGTTACCGAGTTTATCTTGTCGAGCGCCGTTTCCACGCACATGTTCGTATTGTGCGGAAGCCATTGCTCACTCTCAACTGAACCTTCATCCCGTACGCCACGACGCTGACCATGCAACTTTGCTCGCCCGGACGCCGTGCCTCTGAGAGCTGAGGTCTCCTCGTCCAGTAAAAGCTACTCATTTTAATACCCTACCGCGTTTAGGTAATTTCAAGTTTCGCCTCCTCGAGGAAACTTCTTTTATCATGGTACTAACGTGCACCCAGGAATAAGGCGTTAAGCCTAAACTGGGGGAGACAGGCAAACGCTCGTCTCCTGCACAAACATAACATTACTAATTAGCCTCCGAAAGGGTGTAAAAAGACCGCTGTGTACCGTCCGACTGGGCTGGCTACGTCAAGCCCCAGTCGGTTGCCCCAGGACGCAAGTCGTCCTCATGCTATACAAGAATCGACATACATACTAACAAATATCTAGCGCGAAGCGAAGCGTATTTTTTGTTTTTTTTTGTTTTTTGTTTTTTTGTGTTTTATTTAGCGATTTTCTCTCCATTAGCTTTGTGTGTTAATGGAAGTTAATAGATCTGAGCGTTAAGCATGCGTACAAAGCGACGCATCACGCTGCAGGATTCAATCAATATCTCTTTTTGGTATATTCAAGCACTCTTAATCGTTTCTCTTTTCGATCGCGCATGTTTCATATCACTTTCTTTGCAAAATTAAGCGTCATAATTATGTAAATTTTCTATTTAATATATATTTCTTCTAGTCGACAATATTACCTTAGAATTTCTGGTTTATTAATATTTAATTAAATAAATAAAAATCTAATAACATCCTATCAAATGAATTGTGTTTTTTGTGTCAACTTTATTTCACTACCCGTACTCTCACTCCTGCGCCATGTATTTCGATCTAATTGCTTATAAATAAAATATTTACATAATATTTGCGTTAGATACGCAAATAATAATCTTTCAGCGTGTTGGAAAATTGCTATGAATGTATACTATAACTAAAAATATAGTTTCACAATGTTACACACTATACAAAAATGACTCAACTTGCTTATGTATAGGTCCAGAACTGTAGCATGAAATCTAAGTCTAGAAAGAGAGAAAACTACGCATATGCGTCGAAGGCCTGTAGACCCTTTATCGCGTGTTTTAGTCTCGCACGGGCGTCTCGCCAGAGCAGTCGTATTTATCAGGCGAGAATTCTTTCCTATACTAATTCAATAAAATGAAACTTATTTTATTTAGTATAAATTACTGATTTGTTCATTTAATATTCACCCATTTCCAATAAAAAAGTTTTATGTAATAGAAAAACAGTGTTTTTTGGAACGACATCCACTTAAAATCCAAAATTTACACTGCTATATCATCGGAATCAGCACCAAAAAATGCGTGGAAATGGCTTTTTACAACGAAAAATTACCTGCACAAGTATGGCAATCAATATAGTTTCGCGAAAAATAAAATATGTTAAAAACGATAAAAATCATTATTTAAAGTTAAGAATAAAGAATCTAACTGCTTGAATCGTTCTCAGAAAAATTATAAACATAGCTAACAGTGGTACCAACAAAAGTGACACAGTTACGACTTAGTAATACAAATGTATTACCCACCAAAAACGCATATTATATTGATAAATTATGATAATGTACTAACTAGCGCGATTCAAGTCGCTCCTAACATCGCTCAGTTAAAATATATATTGCAATATTCATAAAATTCAAGTTTTGTTAAGATCTTTTTTTCTTGTGTCAATTCCTAATAGAGGTGGAAGTAAAAATATTAAATAATAAAGATTTGAAATACGAAAATTATGCACTGACTTATCATAGGGGTTAAGATTTTAAAACGGAAAATATTAGAAAACTATGACAATAAAAAAAAAGAATTTATATTCAATAATCAAAACAAGAATACTCTTAACTCTTGTTATTTTATATTTCCTAATATTTAAATTCAACATTTGTGGTACAAAGACAATGTAATACGAATTTTTGATAGTATTAACAAAAAAAGTTTTGAACGTCATACAATTTTTATTGATAGGCTTTTGCCAAATTAAAATAATGAACGCATATTTTTTGAACAAGTACGGTATCAGACTAATTATTATAATTGCGGTATTTTATCTATAGCATTTGTAGTCTCTATTTTATTGAATATTTGCCCATGCAATGTTTAACTTCACATTAGTAAAATGTAAGAACATTTTATTAAAATGTATGATACATTAACTTTATCATAATTTCCAATATCAAAAGATTATTAAAATAAAATTTATTTTGAAACACCTGCTAAAATTTCAATGTTAAGAATCATTACTCACGCAATAAAATTTTCGGGATTTAAATTTAATTTTGATTAAATTAATATTGAGGAACTTGAGGGACTATATACAGCAATTATTAATTAACACTTTTATAACCCAACACAAAGAAAAAGGAACTAAAAATCAATAAAAAAAAATATAGATAATAAAATAATGAGTTTAGCTGATAAAACAACTAATAATTCTATTCATCAGTCTGGAAGAATCATACTGATGGATGTGGATAACAATGACATTGTATATTTATCAAATCAAAATAGCTAAAAAACTTTATTAAAATGAATATTTGATTAAAACGGTATAGTATTTTATAATACATAATTGATAATAGATCAATAGATAAGATATTATAAAATACACACGTAATAGATCAACAGATAATTGATAACAGATAATTGATAACAGATAATTGATAACAGATAGGTGTATTCAACTGTATACTGCATTAAATATTTTGTAACGGGTGAAACTTTGATGTGAAAGGAGAAAATTACAAAAGGAGACGCCGGGATCTAGAATAGATCCGGCGCTCCCGATATCTCTAGGCGCGCGTGCTACTACTTGAGCTAACGCCACCCTATTTCGTCACTCTCTATCCTGTTCCTCTTAACAATTCATTCAAATGTACATTTTTGAAAATGAGTTCAATTAATGTAATTTTTAGTATTAGATACAATGATAATTGTACATAATTTTAAAATATCAAAAAAAACATGTATGAGGTGTCTTGTATTCATTTATAAAAGTAATAAATTTAAAAAACTATTACCTGATTTTATATTTTTGAATATTTAATTATACAAGAGATTTTTTTTTCTTCGTTTACAAAATGAGACATGTTACGTTATAATCGAATAAAAAATAACAATTTTCAATAAAATATTCATAATGTATTTTTTTTAATTTATAATGTTAACGTTATTCACAAATTAAATTTTTTGACAAAGATTAGTTGTATTTTTTAAGTATATAAATCTAATTAAAACTTAAATCTGTTGTTACGTTTGAGATACCACATAGTCCAATCTGTAATCTTTATTGTAATTGTAAGCACAATTAATTATCAATATTATATTGTGAAAACAAGACAGGAGGGAATAGAAAAAGTGCAAGTATTTATTATGATTAGTTTGCATTGTTACATTCTTTATTTTTTGAAAATTCGTTACAATTATGATATACGCTATGGACGAATTAACAATTTTCTATATAATGTTTTTCTGTGTATGTGTATATGTGTGTGTGAATGGGTGCACGTATGCAGGCGTGCGTATGTGTGTGTTGGTTATTATGTCTAATCAAGCGCGTGGATGTGGGTATATTTTTGCATGATTCTCTGCCAATTTTAATCTTGACTTTTTATTTACAATGTAATATGCTAAATGAATAACAAAATGAAATTGCATTCCTTAATAATCAAGAAAATATATATGATGGATAGAAATGGATAACCGGAGAAAATTTGTTCCACTTTGATATAACGTAGGATAGGATATTTTGATATTTCAACACTAAAATACACTGTATAAGAAAGGCTTCAAGATTATTTACAGTTTATGAATAATACTTTTCTGACTATTCAAAATTTGTATTAATTATATCTATCTGGACGTAAAATTTCCCGCTCTTTCAGAATCTGCAGTCAAAAATTCATTTTTCCTAGAGCACATAGTTTTGACCTTAAACTGACCTTCAAACTTACCTCATGCAGAAAAACAAATACCGGATTTGGATTCAGCGCCCCCCAAAACTTAACAGATAAATGTCTTGTATTGGTTATTGCTAATTTCTGCAATTTGACCTTCAAATGCCCTTCAACCCGACGTGCTGAGGTTAAATGAATGCCAGATTCAGACTCAGCGCACAAAAATACAAAGGAGTACATGAGTTTTGTCGATGGACATCCAAGTTCATTTTTTTTGTGGGCCTGTATTCTTAATTGATTAATTTCCGATCCCCTCTTTAAGAGTACTTTAACAACTATACTTCATTTTGGTGACTTTCTGTTCATTTTCATTATAGTTACGGTTCATTCAGGGTTATTTTCGATCACTTCTGGGACATTATGTATATTAATTATTAGGTAAAATTCCCGTTTACCCTAATCCATAAGGAGGGGTAGTTTTAGGAAGTGAACTTATAGCCGGAGACTATCAGAAACATGTTAATATAATAGAGGATGTTTACTTACAATAGTGGTTTGAATCATTGGAATCATAACCAAAAATCCGCTGCCAATTCATTGGCACGTAGCTTCCTCCAACTAAATTTATAGTTGCAATAGATAAAATATAATTTAAATATACAGTGTTAATACTTTTTCAAAAATTTTCAATCTCGATTATTTTGCTGAAGGAGCAATTAAAAAATAATACAAAATATTGTGGATCTGAATACGTTGGAATGCGTTTCAAGCGAGCCATCTGCGCAAGGATTGGCAGTACTCATATGTACTATATGTCATACTGATGTGTGTGCATATATATATATATATATATATATATATACACACACACACACATATATATATATATATATATATATATATATATAATTTTGACATACATTAATAGGGAGGGACTTTATGACCTGCAACGACACCCCTACAAGAGGAATAAAATATTTTAAGAAAAATCAGTTTTTACTTTTTAGCTCTTTACTTGACAACCGTTTGACAAAATCGTTTAAAATTTTTTGCAGCAAATAGCATTTTTATGGTTAATCACCAAATAAAATTTTGAAGCATTTGACTACATTGTTTTAGAGATATAAGGAATCAAAAAATTTTCAAAAAAAAATTAAAACCTTGATATCATAAGAACCATAGGGATTTGAAAGCAGCGCAATAAACTTAGCCAAGACACATAAAGTATCTACTTTTTTCCAAAATCTCAAGTGCAATAAAGTGCCTTTTTACTTCCGTAATCGAGGCACAAAAAAACTTTTTATTTCCAGTTTTCGATTTTTTACTGAAATAAATATTTAAATCACTTGAAATTTTAATGGGATATAGTTTGGCATGTGATTCATTGACATTATTTTTTTCGTGAGGTTATGATGTGTATTTTTAGAGATATCAATTTTTAAAAGAAAATCACCTTTTTCATTTTATCTGCCGAACAAAAGGTCGATTCCGAGGACCAAACGGGAAAAAGTAGGTGATTTTATTCTCTTTCAAATGCATATTAGCTGAATTATTTGTAACGATGGGATGATTGAAAAAATGCAAAATAGTGTTTTTCAAATTCAAAAATTCGCCATAAAATAAAAAATAGTTAGAAAAATAAAAAATAAATGTTATTTTCCGAATTCAGAATCCAAAAATATACATGCATGTCAAATTTTATTGATATTCACCGAGTAGTTCCAGAAATATTACGGTACACATACACACACATCCACACACGCTCACACACGCATGCGCGCGCACATCCATACGGACATTTTCTAAAAACACATGATTTGAATTTCTAACACACCAAAAAGTATTTTCTAGAAGTTTTGACGTAACTCAAAATTTTACTATTACAAAGCCTCCTCTAGGAGAAAGCAAAATGCAAAGCTAGCTTTTTCGATTACAATCATACCTATATAACTTTAAGAAACAAAAATTTTGTTATTTCGAAGCTTATATCGCAGAAGTATTTCCACTCTTTAAAGTTATTAAATGTTTAGATACGAAATACCAAATATGTTAACTAAAATTTTATTATTTATTTTTGTATATTTATTTATATATTTATATAACTATAAATAGATAGAAAACTAAAAACAGATTTTAAGACTCACTTATATATTATATCAAAATTTGACAAATAAAAAATAAAAAAAAGATTTGGAGTTGCGTTACAACCAAAAAATTCTATGTAAGTGCGCACACACACACACGCACACACACAGCATAGTTAGTAAGTTAATAACATTTCTACCCCTAGCGGGTCGAGCCACAGAGCCTAGTCCCGCCGCCCATTCCGATGAAAGGCCCGGTGGTTGACGCTGGCCTCATGAAGATTGGGGGGAGGGTTAGGCTACAGAGAGGGGGGTGTTAGGCTAACTCACTTAGATGCCGCAAAAATCACCTGCACGTAAAGATGCAGGCAATATGTAATTGAAGGTGATCGCACAAGAATGCGCACTTGGACCGCCTTGGTAGCAGAATCGAGGAATTAATCGACTATGTCAAGGATAGGCACAATGTGCACAAATAAATTAAAGATTTTGCCAAAAGCATGAGGGCAAGCTATAGAAATCTCTGCACGGCAGATGATAACTTACAGCAATGCCGACGCCCAAGGAGTTTTAGATCTCCGAAGGCGGGTACAGCAAAGAAAGCTCGAACTACTTCGCAGGATAGAAATGGAAAGAATAAAGAAGAGGATAATTAACCTAAAAAGGCAGCGTAGCAGGAAGTCGTCACAAGAAAGTCAAAGAAAAAGGAGAAAGAGGCAAGCAAAAATAAAAGTGTTCCAGACGTTACAAAGGAGAATAGGACCAGCAAGGACGGACCGAAGCGGGCAAGACCCCCCAGACCAGATGCTCTAATCATCAAGACAGCAGAAGGAAAGAGCTATGCAAACATTTTGTCAAAAATGAAAACGGCTCCTTCACTCAACAAACTGGGAGATAGCGTAAATAAAATACGCAAAACAGTGGCAGAAGATCTTCTTATAGAGCTTGAACGCACAAGAGAAGGCAAAACCTCGGATTTTAAAGATGTGGTTGAAGCAGTACTAGTGGAAGGCGCAACAATAAAAGCACTACAGCAAGAAGAAACCATTGAATTAAGAGATCTGGATATGCTTACCTCAAAAGAGGAGGTACTAGAAGCACTACAGGAGGAAATTGGCGAAGAAAACATTATAGAAGACTCTACGATAAAACCTCTGCTTGCAAAAGATGACACACAAATTGTACTGATACGGGTACCAGCTCAGATAAGATCACTAAGCTACGATCATCAAGACCAAAATAGGTTGGGTCAACTGTTCACCCAACTGGCTAACCGAAAAAACTAGCTGCTTAGATGATATAAAAGCCTAGGTATTGGTCATATCGGCAGAAACTGCACAGTAACAAAATATAGAAGTGAGCTTAGCTTTAAATGTAGAAAAGATTGGTCTCACACAGGTGATAAGAGTGACCATGCAGTTGGTAGCTACGCATGCCCAGTTTACCGAGCTGCAGTAGAAACCATTGACAGACGAAGAAAATGAAAAGAGTGCAATTAAATATAAATCACTGCCCAACTAAGCAAGATCTACTAAGCCAGTATGTCTGTGAGACAATGAGCGACATAGATATTGTCTATGAACATTACAGAGACCTGGACGAACCATCGTGAGATATGGACAGTACTGGTAAAGCGGCGATACTGGCATGCCCAGACGCTGCTATCCAGGGAGAAATGACAAGACGTAGTGAAGGATTTGCTTGCTTTTCCTAACGCGCCGATGGAACAATTAAAAAAACTGTTAAACCAGCTAAACCAGCTAGTACAAGGTGCTGTGAAAAGGAAATGGTACTGATAGTAGGCGATCTAAACGCCTAGGCAGTAGAGTAGAGCAGTCAAAGGACGAACGAAAGAGGACAAGAGCTATTGGAAGCATTTGCCCTCCTTCACTTGGTATTAGTTAACCAGGGATGCTCTAACACATTCCAAAGAGGAAATGCAGGGTCCATCATAGATTTCACGTTTGTTAGCAGCTACTTCATTGGCTTAGATAGATCGTAGATAGTAAGTGATCATTACACAAATAGTGACCGCCAAGCGATAATAATGGAGATAGGAATATCAAAACGGATATATAACGGAAGTGCAAGGACGAAAAGAGTCGGTTGCAAAACTAAGGCTCTAGAAGAAATACAGCTGTTCGGATCTGCGAATGATAAGGTCAAGAAGGTAATAGGAAATGTTGCCCAAGCCTGCGACGCAACGATGCCTAGGAGGGCTTCTAATAATAGACAACCGCCAGTATACTGGTGAGATAAAGACATTGACCTTGCCTGCAGCAAGTGTCATCGAACCAGAAGACGGGAACAGCGGGCTAGGAAGGAATACTACAAAACTGGTTAAGGTCAATAAGTAGTAGATGACCGAAACAAAGAAATAAAGGATGCTAAACGGATACTCAAGAAAGAAATCTGAGAAAATAAACGACGGTGCCTTAAAGAGTTAAAGGACAAGGTTGAACTGGATTCCTGGGGGCGACCATACCAAGTAGTAATGAAAAAAAGGGCGGTTATATTCTCCCTTCTAAAAGCTTGGAATTGCTGGACCGTATTTGTTACTACGCTGTTGTCCTTTCAACTGGGTGTAACAGCTATTCCTGAAGCGGAAGCAAATAACAGAATCATTTCAACAATCACCACAGAAAAATTACTTGCTTCATGCAGAAGAATTGGGATTAACAAGGCTCCAGGCCTAGATAGCATACATGAACTTACGCGACGCTCCCCGTGAATACGCCCTTTAGAGCTCGGTTTGACATTTGTAGGTTATGTCGTAAGGAGTTATGGGAGAGGAGAGATTCATCACACTTGACATTCCTTTAAGTCTCGAAGCTGCTCGGGTTTCGCTCGCGCCTCACGCATATAAGCTCTCTGTTATGTTCGAGCTACACTCGAGGTTTGTTGCGGTTCGTAAGTCCGCATTGAAAAAAACAGTCATTTCTGCTGTAAAGTTCGATA
This sequence comes from Trichomalopsis sarcophagae, assembly GCA_024372645.1. Classification (NCBI taxonomy): domain Eukaryota; kingdom Metazoa; phylum Arthropoda; class Insecta; order Hymenoptera; family Pteromalidae; genus Trichomalopsis; species Trichomalopsis sarcophagae. The sequence goes on from QLSS01000284.1 coordinate 101,172, forward strand.
GTTTTAAGTCCGTTCTGCCACCGTAACGACTATTCAGTAAGAACAACGGTATGCCACTGGTAGTTTTGGCGAGTCGCGACACGTAAAATTGGTCGCTTACTCGGGACACGAGCAAAAACGACCGAACTGATTCTTTAAAACTACTGAACTTTAAATAAACATTTTAAGACTTGCCGAAAACAGCAACAAAAACTTTCATGGCGCTCAATGGGATAGAGCAGCGGCAAGTATTCAATGCATCTTCAGTTAGATTTAGTACTATTATATAACATACTACAAAGTGCTACGTGATGCTACGTGAGAGTTTTTGACGCTCCTCCGTTCTATGAGGTTGTGTACAACTTTTTGCACAAAACTGCTGCGAATACGCAATTCGTAACGCTATGTTTCCCGTTTTTAACAAAAATATTTATAAATCAATTAGTTCATCTCATCGAAGATAGTAAAATAGAAATTTACTTTTGGCTGTAAGGATTTTCGAATGCGTAAGGGCACTTTCTTTAATTTTAGTAGTTATATAATTATTGGAATTGAAAATGTTTTTCTTTAACTTTAAACACTTTTTTAAATAAAACGTTGATAATATTTTCTGACAATTGGAATTTCTATGATTTTTACATTCTATATGATTATAACACCTTAAAAAATTTTCATGACTTTTTATAATTGTGTAAGGCATCTAAGTTCTTTTATATATACTTAATAAATCAATTTAAACGAGTTTTGTTCACAAAGAGAAACTATTGCATGTTTAATAATTATTTATTGTACCGTGTTAGGGTAATTCTGAGGTTACCAAACTAACAATCAATTATTAATATAAACGCGGGCGGTCAGCTACTCTCCCATACGGAAGAGATTAGTGAAACTACTAATTTATCGCGGCAGAATTGTTTGATTTGGTAAATTTTTACTTTAAATCATTAAGGAAAACAACTTACTTGTGTTTTATGGATCACTGGAAAACTAGATCAATGAGGTAGTGGTAAGAACCAAAACTATGACTGCGCTGGGGTTCTGCTTTGGATTTTGTTTTATTCTTCTTTCGATAATTGACGTGACGTACAATGAAATTCAATACAATTGTTCGATGTGAGACAATTAGCAATGCAATACGAAACTCAAAGAAAAATATTAATCAACCAAATCTTTTAACTCTAAAGAAAATAATATCCTTTTCTTTATATTCAATCAACTCAATGTGAAAACTCGGAGAGAAAGCGTCCTGTCTCTAGGAGCGCACACATAGGAATGAGAAGATCGGGGGAGGCAAAGTTTGAAGAGAGCGTCATAGCTTTCTCCCACACAGGGTCTTTACTTCTCCTTCGCACTTCAGTTTAGCCGCGCTCTCTCTCTCTTACTCATTAGGCCTTATGGGCCTAGCCTACGGTCAACGGCTAAACTGCAGCGTCGACTGTACACGAGTGCTTTCAGCCGAGGGAGGAGAAGTTTTGTTTTGGTTTTGAGTTACTTCTCGCGTACGTTAAGTGTCGAAGTTTCTGGATTCTTTCTTTCTTTCGTCTTAGTTTGATTTAATTTAATTTAATGTCTCTGAATAGTTATCCAGAAACTTCGTCACTTAACATACCGTATCAGATACATTGTGATATTTATGTTATAACTTGTACGTAATCAGTATCTAATATATTTTTGTCCCTTATGATTGTAAAAAAACTTTAACTTTGCTGTCGATCAATCGGTAAACGAAAAATCCAATGCAACTACAATCTACAGGTCTCTATATCTATTAGTAGCTCACAAAAAAGAAAAATTGGAATATTTTTCTACTAGGTAAAAGAATTTCATCACGTTATTAATCAGTTGATGACGTGAATTAGAAATTTTACTGAGCGAGGCTGCACATACGTTAATGTTTATTTATTTCTTATATACGAAACTCATTTATAACTATACATACAGTGTATACATTCATAAAAAGATAATAGTTTATGTTATATTAGACAATTGTTAACTTTATATTAAATTAGAACAATAAGAAAGTTACAATATCATAGACAATTATTAAAATCCATCAGATTCAAATCAATGTATTTGAATAAAGTTTATTATCATTCTTTTAGGTAAAAACTTTTCTAGCGAGAATTCCTGTCAGCATGTGCATATTACTATTTAATTCAATTAGATATAGTTTTTATCAATTAGAATCTACAGGTCCGCCGGCTTCTCTGCCTATCCTGCAGAGACTTTATATCCTGAGGCTCAGGCAAATTGGTCACTCCGGAAACTGCCTCAGCATTATCTCAGCTTTGACGCTGAGAGTCCTGCATGCTGTTACGATTGGGAGCCACCAGGTCGTTACTGTTGGCATCAACACTGCTGTCCTTCACTGCACCAACACTGGATTTCCTTTTGTCAGCTACACTCGCACAAGTCCTACAACCAACGGTGAGCACCACAGATGCTGCGCAGCATGAGAAGACACCATCGGTACCTGTACGACACCTACCAGGGCAAGAGGCATGGTACACCGAGGTGCAACTCGAGCACTGCATCAAATCCTTGACTGGGACATTGCAGTACGGACAGATGTCAACGTCCATTCTTGGTAATGCTACAAACCACAGTCGGAGAACAGCACCTCACACAAAGCACTAGGTGCTATTTAAGGTTATGAGCAACGCTCACCACCGGTGATCGAGCTACGGGCTGCGTTCCAGCTCCTTGCCGACACACACGAACCAGGTCACCTCATCAGCACACACCACAGCACCAGCAACAGCAGCCCCAACGAGCAGCAGCAACACCGAGCAACACAGCGGACTCCGGATCACAGGCAGCAGACGGCGACAACACGATTTTCAATAAAATCAAGAAAAATACAAAAATTTTGACTTTCATTCCACAAACTTTTTACGGGTAGCTGTTTTTTTTTAAATGTCTCACTCGGACCATGAAAACACTCACAACGAGCAAAATAACCATTGATTTGTTGTAATACGATGCTTCAGTAAGCTTGAATCCTGCGGTCAGTGAACAATACTTAATCATCTCAATATTAACTTTTGTCAAATAAATAAATAAAGCAGGAACAAAGGTGAGAGAGTCAACCCATATAAAATATTAAATAAAAAATAAAAACTCCAACAATTAGCTGACGACGTTTCGTTGGTTTGGTTTCCAACCTCTTCAGATTAATAATTCAAAAAGTGACATGTAATAGACACACGACTCGAGGAATTTTCCTCTTCATAATTTATCATAATATGTGACTTGTTGAATTATTAATCTGAAGAGGTTGGAAACCAAACCAACGAAACGTC